>CM021109.1:534965664-535007834 GCA_007115665.2 Sequoiadendron giganteum
CAATCAACACATTCAGTATAAGTAAAATCTGGAAATTGAAAATCTAACTTAGAATTTTGAGTAGAATTCTTACACTTAGAATTTCTTTAGAACCCTTAGTCTCTCAATCTGATAGAAGATTTGATTACATTGACATGGTATCAGAGCCAAGTTGTGTGAATCCAAATCAAATCTAAAATTAGTTTGCTCTAGAAAAATTCGTATTTTTCAAAATCGAATTCACATCACATTCTTCATAATGTCAAGTGTGATCATATTTGAAGATCGTCTTGCAGGAGCAGACAATTTCACATCATGGAAATTTAGAATCATGATGATCCTTAAAGAGAATAAGCTAGACTCACTTGTGAGAGAAAATAAGAAGAAACCAGAGGTTGAACCTGAGAAAACTCAATGGATTGAAAACAATGAAAAGACCATGACAATCCTAGTAGATGTAGTTAGGGATCATATAGTGCCCATCCTAGCAAAACATGAAACTACATACCATATGTACAAATCTCTTAAGAGTACTTATGAGATCAACAACACCTGCAAGAATCTTGCTTTAAAAAGGCAAATCAACAATGCCCAAATAAACAAAGGAGAGTCCATTAATGCATACTTCATGAGGATTATTGAATTGAGGGATCAATTATCCACAATTGGATATCAAATTGACAACAAAGAGTTAACTCTAATTGCACTAGGAGGCCTACCAAACTCATGGGAGTCATTTGTTCAAGGAGTAAGTGCGAGATCTAAACTTCCTAAGTTTGTCAGGCTAAGAATTGACTGCCTTCAAGAAGAAACCAGACTCTCCACAAAAGAAAATAAAAAAAAGAACATAGATGAAGATGTACTCATGTACTCAACTCAACATCTAATAAAAGGAGTAAGAAAAACTCCTTCAAGAAAGGATCTTTTAAAAGAAAGAGAAATTCCAATGGAAAGGGATCTTATAAAAAGAAAGATATCTCGCAAGTAAAATGCTTTAGATGTGATCAATATGGTCACTATGCAATGAAGTGCCCTAATAGGACTAAACAACAAGTATCCTTTGCTAAAGTAGGAAAGACAAATTTAGATAATGATTTTGAGAACTTTGTGTTTTATGCAACCTTATCTAGTCAAGTATCCAACAACACCCACAACTGGGTAATTGATAGTGGTTCCTCTAGACACATTACAGGGTTCAGAGAACACTTAGATACTATGACTGAAAGGTTTGATGAATAAGTAACCATTGGGGATGATTCTGTACACCCAGTAAAAGGGGTTGGAACTTGTTCCATCAAGTTGAAATCTGGGCTTTCTCTACAACTCACTGGAGTCTTATTTGTACGTGGAATAAAGAGGAATCTTATATCCATCTCTGCCCTTGAAGACAATGGTTATAGAATCACCTTTATGGATGGGAAATTTCTAGCATGGCCTAAGAACTCAACAATCAAGAAAGCCCAAACCATAGGTGTAAGACAAGGGTACCTTTACAAACTTTGCACTGAGGTTAAACAAGCCCTTACCCTCGACACCTTTGATTGAAATGAGATTTGGCATAGAAGATTAGGACACCTTCATTTTCATGCCCTACCTTCTGTAGAAAAACTTGTAACAGGCATACCTAAGTTAAAACCATCTCATGAAGGAACTTGCAAAGGTTGTGCCTTAGGAAAGAATACAAAGGGGTCTTTTCCAAATAGTTTGAGCAAAACCCTAAATATGTTAGAACTGGTTCACTCAGACTTATGTGGACCCATGTTTGTACCCTCTAAGGCAGGATTTCTATACTATGTCATATTTGTAGATGACTTCTCTAGGAAAACTTGGATCTATTTCCTTAAGTGCAAAGAGTCAATAGAAATCCTTAGAAGGTTCAAAGAATTCAAAGCCCTTACTGAAAATTTCTTCGGAAAGAAAATAAAAACCTTAAGGACAGAAAATGGGAAAGAATGCACCTCTGAGATTTTTAAGGAATTTTGCATGAGTGTTGGAATTAAGAGGGAGTTCACAGCTGCCTACAATCCTCAACAAAATGGGGTTGCTAAAAGAAAAAACATAACCATTGTAGAAGTTGCTAAGGCAATGCTGCTTGACCAAAACATTGAAACTTCTTTCTAGGTAGAAGCCTCTAGGACTATTGTCTATATCCAAAATAGATGTTCTCATTCTCATATTGATAACAAAACTCCTGAAGAATCCTTTACCGACATAAAACCTAACATTATTCATTTTAGGATTTTTGGTTGTCATGTCTATATTCATGTGCCCAAAGAGAAGAGATTCAAACTAGAACCTTCTGGAAAGAAGGGAGTATTTGTGGGTTATAGTGAAACCTCCAAAGCATACAGGATATTCATACTTGGGCATAAACATATTGAGTTAAGCAGAGATGTCATCTCTGAAGAAGACATTGCATTCAAAAGGGCAAGAAGTTCTAGTGAGACAGAAACCTATTTCCCTATAGTACCTGAAATGGAACCTGCTCCTGAGATTCAGAGGGAGCATCCTAAGGAAATGCCACATGAAATTCCTTCCACTTCAAATGAGAATACAAATGACATCGGCAGAAAGAGACCAATTTGGGCCAGGAAGATGATCAAAGAAGCAGAGGATCATGCAACACCCAAAGGAACGTTTAGGGAGAGTAAAAGACCCAAACGTTTCTCTAGCTATGTTGCTCTAATGAACAACATCATAAACTCAGAACCTATCAGTGTTAAAGAAGCTTTCCGACATCAAGCATGGAAGGATGCAATGATAGAGGAATATCAGTCTATTCTAAAGAATGATGTATGGGATATAGTTCCTAGACCAAAAGAGAAATTTGTTGTCTCTTCCAAATGGCTCTTCAAAATCAAGCATGCTACTAATGGTAGTATAGAAAAACATAAAGCGCGTTTTGTGGCAAGAGGTTTTTCTCAAAAGGAAGGCATTGATTACGAAGAAAAATTTGCACATGTTTCCCATTACACATTAGTGAGAGCAGTGTTAGCCATTATAGCAACTAAAGGCTGGAAGATCCATCAAATGGATGTGAAAACTACCTTCCTGAATGGAACCATTGAAGAGCAAGTCTATTTGGAACAGCTTGAAGGTTTTGTGATACATAAACCTGACTCACATGTATGCAGATTGAAGAAAGCCCTCTATAGACTTAAACAGGCTCCCAGGGTCTAGAATGAAAGAATTGATAGCTATCTCTTGGGATTAGGATTTTCAAAGAATGATGCTGAATCCAATCTCTACTTCAAGGTAATCAAAGGTGATATGCTAATAATTATTTTATATGTTGATGACCTATTGATAATAGGAGCAGATCACCTCATTGCTCAAGGGAAACAGGATCTATTTTCTGAATTTGACATGAAAGACTTTGGCTTTCTACACTACTTCCTAGGTTTGGAAGTATGGCAGAAATCAGAGGGCACTATACTAAACCAAGGGAAGTATACTATTGATATTCTGAAAAGATTTGGAATGTTGGACAATAGACCGATGTCTACACCTATGGAAACCAACCTTCACAAATTGAAAGAAGCAGCAGCAGAATCCAAATGTGCGGATCCAACCCTTTACAGATAGATGATTGGATCCTTGATGTATTTGGTTAGCACCAGACCTGATATTTGCTATGCAGTGAATGTTCTCGGCCAGTTCATGTGTGAGCCAAAGGAAACTCACTTAATGGTTGTGAAACATATTTTGAGATATCTTCAAGGCACTATTGGATATGGTCTCCTTCACAAAAATGATCAACTAGATCTACATGGATACTCTGATTCAGATTGGGCTGGAAGTGTAACCGATCGGAAAAGCACATCAAGATGTTGCTTCAATTTAGGATCGGCTATGATCTCCTGGATTTGCATAAAACAATCTTCAATTGCACAAAGCTCAATAGAAGTTGAATACGTTGCAACCTCAATGGGAGCAAGAGAAGCAATTTGGCTTCATAAATTTCTTGTGGGACTCTTTGGTGAGCCCTTGAATCTTACAATTATTCATCATGATAATCAGAGTTGCATCAAACTCTCTGTGAATCCTGTCTTTCATGATAGATCTAAGCACATTGAGATCCCCTATCATTATGTAAGAGATATGGTGGAAAGGAAAGTGATTCAGTTGGAGTATATCAATACAAATGATCAAACTATAGACATTCTCACCAAACCTCTCTCCCGAATCAAGGTAGAGCACTTCAGGAAGAAAATTTGTATGGTTGAAATGTAATTTGTTATTTATGTTTGAAATACAATTTTTTTATAAATTGTACTAATATATAAAGATGTTTAATGTGCAAAATCTGTTGTCATGTGTGTGACTCCATGACCTTATGGGCCTACTCCCCCTATGTACATTATTGAAAGGTTATGATCTTTCTGATAATGAACACTTGTATTTGACATTGTAAAGTGACGACTCTACAATGATAAACTATCATGATAGATATCATGTGACTTGATATCTATGTCATGATAGTATCTCTTGGACACTTTGATGGATATCATGGGACTTGATATCATCTGAAGATCATTGTGATCCTTAAGTGATAATCATGGTGGATATTTATATACGTGGATATGCCATGAATTATGGTAGACATCATGTGACTTGATGTCAGTGCACATACCATAATGAAGATGTGTTATGAAGAATTTCATGTGACTTGACAACATTGAGAAAACATATCATATCTTCGATATCACGTGTGAAGGTGATATCTCCACTTATTTGATTTGAAATGTCTTCCCTAGCTAAGAGGGAGTGTTGATGAATGGTAGCTTAGGTCAGATATTAACGATCATTTCTAAGCATCATCATCGTTTATATAAGATCAAAATCTCTTCATGTTTAAATATTTCTGGAAAAATAAGTTAGTTGAATTTATAAGCATGCATAAATTCAAAAATAATAAAAGTTGATTTAAATCTGCCTTGAATAAAATTAGAACTCATATATTATATGTCTGCCATGTATGTGAGGACTTATGTGTTAAGTTTGTTAAAGCCGAGTGTTAGTTGGCTGTCTATGAGACCCACGTGCCCAAAGGGACGCATCCCTTAGAGGCGAGTCTCTAAGGTATTAAACTTGGTTCCCTCAGTTATATGCAAACATCGAAATCAATAAATGTTCTACAATCAGCGCATTTAGTATAAGTAAAATCTGGAAATCAAAAATCTGACCTAGAATTTTAAGTAGAATTCTTACACTTAGAATTTCTTTAGAACCCTTAGTCTCTGAATCTGATAAAATATTTGATTACATTGACACCTACTAACTCTGGAATTTATCCTACTAAATTGCATTGTTTCATCCATAGATATTTCAGCCTTAATAAGTTCCCACACTCATGAGGAATCACCCCTTCAGCTAGAGGATTGTAGGAAAGTGTTAAATTTATCAAGGTAGACAGATTACCTAGAAATGTAGGAACATAATCATTTGACAAGTAAGAATGCAAGAAGAGTAACCCAATCTTAAGCATCATTCTAAATCTAGAAGGTATGTCACTAGAGAAATTGTTGCTGGAAACATCCAAAGATAGGAGCTCCTCCAGCTTATATCACCTACAGTGAGCATCATCCTCTACACTGGAGCTATTTTTCCAATAACTAAGTTCCCCGTTGGTGTCTCAACTCTCCTTCATCTCCAGTAAGATTTGGGCTTCTTCTAGGAGGTCATTGCACAACATAAGCAGTCCAAGAAATATGCCTGCCTTTTTCATTTTTGTGGGGATTTACACACTACTTATATTATTCTTCACAAAGCAACCACTCACAAGAGGGTCGAATCACATAAGTAATCAAGCCACAATCATCATTAGAGAAACCACATAACCACAATATCCAGAAAGGATTTCTCCCCGACCTTCCAAGGCTTGTCCTATCCTAAGATTGACACATAGAAAGTGAACGTTTTTTTCTTTCATTTGCATGAAAAGTAGTTGATAGAAATGACAACTGTATCACATTGACTTTTTCTTTGATCTTGACAGATAACAAATGCACTTCTTTAATGGTCTTCCACGTTCTCACTTTTGGGTTTCTTAGGAGCAGAGAAAATTTATGACAGTTCAAACCATATCAAATAGTTCATATGATTTTATCTTATTCGAAGGGACATCAATCTCCAACATTTGAACTGGAATGACATGTGACATATCGTATTGATCAAATCTACTAAGTAGGATTCCCACCATTGAACAAAATCTAGGAAGAATGATACTCTACATTTATCATATTGCAAAATGTTTGATATAATGTAATGCATAGATAATCTGTCGTTGAGTTTCGCATTTCATTGAAACCATTACTTGTTTTGTGGGAATTTTTTGTGGTTTTTCGATGTGAGATAGGTTTTAGACTGAAACCTCACACTATATGTAGCCTATCGGCTAATTATCTTTATTGATTTCTTTTGAAACATAGGCTGCAAATATTTAAGAATTAAACAAGACATTATAGTCTATCCTACTCAAGATTTCTTGTCCTCAAGCAATCACAATCTAAGATTCTCCTAAAGTTACCAAGATCCCAAATCAAACTTGTAGATATGTAATTCATAGGCATTTATCCTTCTTGTAATGTAATTAGATTCTTTGTGATACTTTGATATATTTAGGAATTGAAAACTCTACAATTAGTGGCAATTGTCTTGGTTATGTTTGACTTTATTAATACAATTGTGGCCCTAGAGAGTATTTGTCAATATACTTGCCTCAGCCTGACTACCAATAAGCTTAATACCATCCTCTAAAGTATGAGGAAAATTTATTGTCCAATATTCTTCTGGCTCATGCACTACTATTTTCCAATAATTGGCATGACCTATTATTTAAGACAAGTTTTCTCTCATTTCATTACCACAAAAATCCTAGGCAATGAATACAAACTCTTTGTTACCTTCGTTGAAATCAAAAATGATAGAAAAATGTTGTAGCCTTCATCATGATGAATTAAGGGAGTGTTATGAATATCAAGGTCCTACTCCTTTGTGCAAAGCCAACTTTGCATTTGAGTAAAAGGATCTAGGTGTCCTTTACCACAAGTTGTATCCTCTTTCCCTAAAATATCAAATGGAAACAAGTACACAATTTCCCTTAAATAAAGTATATTTCATTTTGCACGAACATTCAAAGTCAAGTTTTAAGGAAAGTTTGAAACTAATGAGGATGTATAAAATAGCTTATAGGGTGTTTGCATAGTCTCATAGGAAATGAATGACATGTTATAACCTTCTAAGTATATATTTCCTAGATAATACTCAAGTACAAAATTATTGGATTGATCAAGTTCAATAACAAGTGCAATAAAATAAATATGTACAAAAGTCTTGGAATTCATAGAAAACAATTATCACCCACAAACATTTCATAGAAGAACTTAAATTTATAAGTTCACACTAATATCTAGTCCTTGTTCAACTTCCATATCATTTGCTCTTGTAAAAAATTGAAATATTCCCATGTTTGATACTAAGATGATTTTCATATCCTACAAAAGTATTGTTTTATTCCACCTGGTTCATTTAAACATCATTTCTTTCAAAGTTTAAGAGGTGAAAATGATCCTAGGATTTGTGGGTTATGGGCCCACAATGTAACCTAAAATATACTTATGTAACAAATTTGGGTGCACCTTGATTTGTATCAAATTTATCTAAGATACATGCCTGCCTAATATAGATTTCCTTGATCTTTAATCATGAATGTAGAGCTACTCTAAGCTATTAAATATAGAAGTGAATACTTATGTAGCAAATTCAGGTGTACCTTGATTTGTATCAAATTTATCTAAAGATACATGCATACCTAATATAGATGTCCTTGATCTTTAATCACGAATGTAGATCTACTCTAATCAAGAAAAAGGACTTGGGAGAAGAAGACCCTTGGATGAAATGATCTACTCTAGAGAATAAATATAGAAGTGAATTTGGTTCACAAAATAGTTCACTAGATCAATTTTGTAGGTTACAAGGTAGATCCATGTATATCCATTGTTCCAATGAGTGTGGGATAGATCATATGTGGTATGGACTTGATTGTACATTATGATCTTGTTTAAAATGAATAAAAAACAATACACTTTATTAGAACAATTGTGTTCTTTCCTTAATTATAGTGTCAATGGTTCTTTCCAAATTTTCTCTTAAGATGTCTCTAAGAGTCAAAATCTGTTATTTGATTTACAACAAAAATTTGTATGTTCCTAAAGAATTGAGTTGTTTTCATTACATTCTTTCACAAATATTGTTTTCGCATATCAAAATTTGATTGAATTTAGACTTAGATGTCTTATTATTCCCAACTCCAAAACCTAGCATGCTAATAGTAATTCACTTTATGATATTTCAAATTGGGTGTTATGTGTAGGACCTATATTCTAAATAAATCATTTTAGATTGTTTTGGAATATTTATGTGGACTTAGGCATGATGACTATACAATTATAGATCATGCTTCCTATGCTTTCAATAGTGTCACTATCTAAGGAAAAATGCAACACCTAGAAATTGTGGTTTTTGTGATAATAATCATTACTTTGTAGGCATTAATGTGATTGGTTGGCTTATAAGAGACTGACAATCCTAGGTCAAGATGATATCTATGTCCACTTATATCTTGAAATTTGGAAGTAAGACAATCTAAATCCATCTTTGTATCTTAATTATGCTTAAGTTCTAGTGACAACTAGTGATTGGCAACATGTGGATTTCTATTTGAGAAATGAAAGTCCAGTTATATCATTATATTTTATCATTAACTCTATTGATTTGTTAAAGAATGAGTGAGTGTTCCTTCATTAGGAATCTTACGAGCTAATAACTTGTAACTGGAAGAACCTGTAGGTCTCATAGCCTTGGTCTAAAATTCCAGGGCATATACTTTTTCTTTTCTTTTTTATAATTAGGGTGATAGGATTAAGCTTTGATACCAATTGTAATGTCCCCTTTTGGGAAATTCTTAATTTTAGGCCTGCAAAACAAAAATAATCACTAAAAAATGATATTAGTAATAACAAGTATCAATTTTACGATTATATTCAAATTAATACATAAAATCTAATAAGATTGAGAGAATACATCATAGCTAAAACATTGTAATATTTAGATCTATAGTTCATAACATTATCAATATTTGAATTCAAAATATCTTAACATCATTAATGATTATTCCAAGGCATATTCCTATAGCCAATCATATTAGGAATTCACTTGAAATGCTTGCAAACCGAAATATCAAGAAGAGTGACTTTGTGGGGCAATTTTTTGTGGAAAATGGTACAAATATCTTGGGAGAATTACTCAAAAGATTATTATTTATTGAAGGAACTCCTACAACATATTACTTTTTACTTTGAATGTATTTTAATACTCAAGTTTACTACATCTAAGAGGTTAAGATTTCGAACAGAGGGGGGGTTTTTAACTATATAGATGTATATTAAAAATCAAGTCATCATTTTAATATCCTTTATGAGAAGTCATTTCTCCTCACATTTTAATTTGATATTCATAATCATAATGAGAAGGTACTCATAAAGCACAAGTTCTTCAAACTAATCTTAGTAACAAAAAAGAGAGTGGATGCTAACACATCCACCTAAGGACTTGCAGCCCCAAAGTTATGCTTTTGAATTGACAGGCTTTTGGTGCATGTAATGCCTTGTATATGTACCTTACCTCATAGTTATTATTAGTGTAGAATATTTTGGGCTGACACTTTTTAATTATTGTGTAATTAACCATCAACATTCCCAAAAGCTACAATTATATTGGGATGATAGATGTACACTTGCTAGAGTTCTTTGAGAGTTTCATGATCAATATTGTAACATTCATTCATGGAAAAGAACTAGAAATGTCAATATAATGGATTGTATAAGCTTAAGCAATGTAAGAAGCTTTTCAAACTACAAGAATCATTTGAAGGAGAAAAGTATAGAAGAAAATGATAATGGAGGGGCCGAAAGAGTAAAACCTAATTTTTTATGATGAGCGACAACAATTAATCACAAAAATGGTTTTAATTTGAGGAAAAGATCTATACTAAATAAAAAATCAATCATATCAACATCCCCTTATGGGACAAATATATATTGGTTGTAACTAATAAAATGAAAAAGAATACTACTTAGTGAACAAGCTATTGAGCTAACCAATCACCAAATATACCTTTATTCAGAAGGGAAGAAGCCATTCTCTAAATTTTTTGAACCCAAACTCCTCCAAGTTGAGTACAATTATGCAAAGCTCGTCTTTGGCCATATTATGTAAAAGAATTTGAATTCTTAGCATAGGCATTGAAATCCCCTAAAAGCATAAGATTGTAGAGAAAATGAATACTTGTATATCTCTAGATAAAAATAAAGTATCATCATCAACATTTCTTGCAAAGTCCAAAGAACCTTAAGGAAAACTAATTCAATCCATAACAAATACATCATAGAATTAGGATTTCTCTCTAGAGTTGGAACAACATAACTAGATTGTTGATCTCTAGGCCAAAGAACAAGATTTGAGAACATCTGAATTTCACATTTTGTTATGAACCCAACTAAAAAGTTTTTTTGTAACAAATACAACAAAAATATCAAGCCAGAGTCCCAATGGAATTGAAATTAAATGAGAGTATGGAAAAACTATAGAGATATAGCATTTGATCAAATGCTTCTAAGGAATGCTCTTGCGAGAAAATTGCATGCATTTTTGTGTCGTAATCCTCTTGCTCCCCATACTCATAAATGTATTTCATATATGGATAGATATTCGATTGTTTGGTTAATGGAATTATGTTGCCTAGCCTTAGCACATTACCACCAATGGTAACAGGACTAATAGGAATGTTTTTGATTCAGATAAAAATAGGTTTTGAAGGGACCTGAAACCCTTTACAAACAAAGACAAGCCTACAAAAAGAACAGCTTGCAGCTAGCCAAAAGCTAGCCCCCAAACAACACCCATCGAGATTTACATTTAGAACTACTCTTGTGGCAACGGAGAATCATATCAGAAGAAGGCCTCAAGAATTTAGCTTTTCTTCCCTTAATAGTAGTTCAGCCTTCTTCCACTTGTGCTGCCATATCACGCCAAGTCAACTCACAATTTTCTTGAGATTTTCCTGCAGCCATTCTCTCAAACATTTCATTGTCATTCCTTTGTGAAGGCAAAGACATATCTAATAAGCCACCAGAAGTGATAGCCAAAGCGCTATCACCAGAAATGGTCACCGAAGACCCAATCTCTCGCCCTTTAGGGGATGCAACCTGATAATCATGTGCAGCAGTAGTAGTCTCAACAATAGAGGCATCCTGAGGGGAAACCTCAGAACCCTGAGATTCGAAAGCAACCACCTTAGAAAAACTCCTTTGTTGCTTAGATTTCTTCACAACCGTATAATGTTGTTGAGAGGCACCATTCCACCATGTAGTCATCCTAGCAATTTTCCCAAATCTGCATTGTGCAGCAGCATGACCTATTTTAAAACATATTTTGCAACAGAAAGGAATCCCCTCATAGTCCAAAGATTGAACCCAAGACCCCTTAGAAGATTTGAGTTAAATCTCAATCGGCAGCCCTTTTGAAACATCCATTTCAACCAGTATACGAGCAAAGGTGGAATGAAAAATGTTAGAAGATTCATCATCCACCAGTAAAAAATCACCAAGGGCCTCACCCACTTCCTCCAGAAGAGGGTCAGTCCATAAATGGAGGGGAAGATTAGGCAGCCTAACCCAAATTGGGAACTTATTGAAGGTTTCTGAAGAAGGGCTGAAATCTAAATGCCAAGGCTTAATCATCAACAAATGTTTGTCCTCCCAGCTAAAAAAATTATCACATAAAATTATATTTTTGTCCTGAGCATTGTCAAACTTGGCAACAAAAAACCCCTTAGCCATAGGGAAAATGTGGACTTTACCAAAAATTAAGGGCTCCCATTCACTAGAGATCCAAGAATGCAGTTGAGGGAGGGTAGGCCAAAACCCCCTAAACCGATAGATCGCCCCATGAATAGAGAGCTTAGAAACATTCTCATCTATTTCCTCCACTGTCTCAGCGTTCAGATTCATTGTGATAGTGTTGGTGATAGGGATAAACCCTCCAAATGGCATCCTTCCATGTATGAAACGTGCCCCTAAAGCCTTAGCCCTAGCCTCAGACCCGCAGCCAAGGGCGCCCTTCCCATCAGACCCTTTTGATCTATTTACATCAGTGTTGCCTCCACCTTGAACATGATTCCCACCTTCAGAGCGTGCACTAGCAATTTCATTCTCCTAGGAACCATTCACACAAACCTTCAGATCTCGTGCACTGGTCTCACGAACCTCTGATGCCTCTGTTGCCATTCAATTGGAACTCACTAAAGGATAATGAATGTTGTAAGCACTATCAGGACTAATAGGAATGTTATATATTGAAACAAATTGATTTTAAATTTGAAACCTAAATACAACTAATAAAAAAAAATAGTTCCAACTAAAAAAATTGAAAATTCTTAAACATTAAAACCAAAATAAGTGATTGCTTGAAAGAGATAAACATCTAGCATTTGTTAAAACTTATAGCATATAATACATGCAAAGGAGAGCATCGTTCAAAAATTGCAAAGAACTCAGAAAACTTGCGAGTTAAATTTGAAACCAAAGAAACTACCTATCAACACACCTAGTTGAGTTTTGCCAATTTTTTGATGAGACTTGTCGAGTTAATGAATTTAATTAATATTTTTAAATTACTTATTTTTCATTGAGTCACCAAGTCCAAGCCAAAATTGGATCTGCCAAGTTTTTCCTTGTCGCAAGTTTTATACTATAGAGGAGATAACTTTCCAAAGAGGGTATGAATGTCAACTCAAGCCACAAAGGTCCCCAAGAAAGTATGGGAAGCCCTTGGACCAAACAAAGACATGTAGATTTGTCCATGACAAATTAATTTTGAAAACATAACCTCCCCTTGAAGGGAACAAACCTATTAATAGGTTTTGATGTAACCTATTCATTACACTTATGCCAAGTCCAACCAAATGACCTTTGATACATTGAGCAAAAGAAGGATGGTCGACCTGTTGGCAAAACAAGGATAGAGAAATGAGAGGGGGGGTGAATCAGTTGTCAAAAAAATTATAACTTATTTAACCTTATCAACCTTTAATCTCAGATCTGATAAATAACAGTGAAAGCATGAATCAACAACATATCAGAAACACACATAACACCAAGAGTTTTGCGTGGAAACCCTGTTAGGGGAAAAACCACAGTGGAGGTTAATCCACAATTTATACCTTGTTAAAAGTATAAGAGAAATGAATAATGGGAATGCACATGCATTCAGGCACACTACCTAGAGCTCACTACTCAAAAGGGAAGGCTCGCTACCTTACATAAAGCTTTCAGATTAAATCCATTTGAAGATATTGAATCCATTTGAGGATGAACTAGATAGGCTCAACAACAAACCCTTTAATGCGCAACTTCTGAATATCAATGTACAAAACTTTCCACCACTCTGAGCTTCACAGCTTCACAGACTATCTGTAACATATTTATTATAATTTTCTCAATATCCTCAACATATAAAGCCTTGAAGAAATTAATGCTAATAGTGTTGACATGAATGGAAACCACATATCAACAACACAACCACAACATCCAACAATCTCCCCATTTGGCATTGATGGCAACACATGATGTGAAAAATACCATCAACACAACTAGCTCTTCTTCAATAGTTTCCTTTTCTCCTTTTTCACATAACTCTTCTCCCTCTTTCTTCCTCAAAGGTTTTTCACATTACTCTTCTCCCCATTTGACATCAATGACAAAAGTAAACAAGCTCTAAACCACATATCTAAATCATCTGACTACTCCCCCTGAGTAGCAGCCACCATATCATCAATCTAAAACAGGATATGACTATAAGTACACGGATTGATGCAAAGACTTGCATCTTAGTTCAGATTAGGAAGGGAAATCACCCCTAACTTCCCTCTAAGATACTCAAAAGTATCCTTGGGTAATGGCTTAGTAAAGATGTCTACAATTTGTTCCTCAGTAGGCACATAATCCAGTCCGACTTCTTTATCACTCACTTTGTCTCTCAAAAAGTGATATTTGATAGATATATGCTTTGTTTTGGAATGCAACACTAGATTCTTAGATATGTTTATGGCACTTGAGTTATCAAAAAATATAGCAATAGGCTCATCATACTCAATTTTGATATCCCTCTACATCTGCTTCATCCATATTACTTGAGTACAATTGTTTACAACAATAATATATTATGCCTCTGCAGTAGATAAGGAAATGGAATTTTGCTTTTTACTTAGCCAAGACACCAGCTTCTTCCCCAAGAAAAATGCACCACCACTAGTACTTTTCCTATCATCCACATCTCCTACCCAATCTGCATCAGTAAAGGCATTCAAAGTAAGATCATCATCCTTAGGATACCATAGGCCAAAATTAGTTGTCCCTTTCAAGTATCTGAAAATTCTATTTACAATAGTTACATGTGATTCCTTCGGATTAGCTTGATATCTAGCAACCATGCATATAACATTCATGATGTCAGGTCTGGTCTGATTCAAGTAAAACAATCCACCGATCATTGAACTGTACCTTGTTTGATTAGCCTTAGGAGAATCATCATTTTGTGTTAACTTACATCCGGTTACCATGGGCGTACCAACTGGCTTTGAGTCTTCCATGCCAAAAAAATTCATTAACTCTTTCACATACTTGGACTAAGATATAAAGATTCTATCTTTTAACTAAGTAATTTGCAATCCCAAAAAGAATTTCAGCTCTCCAATCATTGACATCTCAAACTCACTTTTCATTTGATCGACAGACTTCATAGATAAGTCATCATCTCCAAAAATGATGTCATCAATAAAGACTTTGATTATCAACTCTTTATCTTGATTTATCTTGAAATACATATTATTGTCTGCAGTACCTTTATTGAATCCAAGTTTAAACAAGTATTTATCCAGTCTAGCATACCAAGCTCTAGGGGCTTACTTGAGTCCATACAGTGCTTTTTTCAATCGGCAAACCATATCTCCTTTGTCAGTCAGTTGAAATCCATCTGGTTGCTCAATATACAGTTCTTCTTCTAGTTCACCATTTAGAAATGTTGACTTTACATCGACAAATAATCTTACAGCTTCAATTCTGGCAAGAGGGCCAAAGGTTTCTTCAAAATCAATACCTTCCATCTATGAGTACCTTTTACATACTAGTTTTTCTTTATTCCTAATCACTTCACCTTGTTCATTCAACTTATTCCGAAAGACCCATTTGGTTCCAATCACATTCTTATCCTAAGGTCTAGGAACAAGAATCCATGTATCATTTTTCTCTATCTGCATCAGTTCTTCCTTCATTGCTTCCATCCAATATTCATCTTTACATGCTTCATTGACATTACTAGGCTCAGTCTTGGAAATCAGGCAATACTCTTTCGCAATTCTTCTTCTAGTTTGCACACCTTTGTTCTTGTTTCCTATAATCTGATTTTCAGAATGATTTAGTTTTACATACCTTGGGACTTTGGGATTTTCTTGAACTTTTGGTTCTTTTGTTCTTTCTTTTGTACTTCCACTAGCTTCTCTTTCTAGACTTTCTTGATTTACCGGAACAATTTGAACTTGACTCTATGTCTGAGAATTCTTTCCTTTATCAATACTATCATGTTGATCATCTAAATCATATCCACAGTATTTGAATGATCTATCAATATCCTTATCAACTCTGGAATTTGCACTTTCAATCATTTTCTTTAATCTTCTATTATAGCACCGGTAGGCCTTACTCTTAGTAGAGTAACCCAGAAAGATTCCTTCATCACTCCTAGCATCAAACTTGCCTATATCTTCATTTCTTTTGATATAACATCTACTTCCAAAGATTTTGAAATATTTAATAGTAGGCTTATAACCAAACCACAGCTCAAAAGTAATCTTACCAAAATTACCATTGACATTTACTTGGTTGATAGTATATACAATAGTGCTTACAGCTTCTCTCCAATAGATATGAGGTGCATTACCTTCCAACATCATAGTTCTGGCAGCATCTAGAATTGTTTTGTTCTTTCTCTCAACAACTCCATTTTGTTGAGGAGTTTGGGGAGAAGATAATTGTCTGTTGATTCCATGCTCTTCACAGAATGAATTGAACTCTCGAGAAGTGAATTCACCACCTCTGTCTGATCTTAAGCATTTAATCTTCAACCCTGTCTCATTCTCTACCATAGCTTTGAAATTTTTGAACTTCTCTAATGCCTCAGATTTTTCTCTCAAGAAAGCAACCCATATCATCTTAGAGTAATCATCAATAAGCAACATAAAGTACCTTTCTCCTTGTAGACTTCTGATTCTCGATGGACCACATAGATCAGTATGCACCAACTCCAGTACTGAAAAGTCATGTCAAGACCACTAGCCAAGAATCTCGTACTCCCCAGGTATAAATAAGGTTGATGTCGATTGTGTTTTTTTAGTATTTAATCAATTATAAGGATTTGTATTATTTTTATTTTGTTTTACATTGGAAACTTTAGAATTAGTAAGTATAATTTTTATTTATATTAGGTATTTAAACAGTTTTTAAAAAAATAAAAAACTCAACTAATATAATCTAAAAAAAATTATAATTACTAAATTTTCAATTTACTTGCTAAAAATTTTAAAATGGAAAATAAAATAAAAGAAGACAAATCCTTATAATTAAATACTTTAAAAAAGAAATATGTATATGCATAGAGTATTTTTTTAACCAAATGGTTTGTAAATTTATACCAAGGAGTGAAATGATAGAATACTGAATTTAGTAGAATAAAAAGTAATTTTGTCTAGCACTTCATAGTAATTTAGGGCTCACAGAACAAATAATAATCGCATACCTATAAAATTAGAATAAAAAATACTTTAACCATATGCAGTAGCAAATATTATGCAACACACAAAGAAATAAATTATATGCAATCCGTATAGGATATTATGTAGCACAAGGCAGACTTTTGCAGGTAAAGTATTATTATAATGTGATAAAATAATCAAGAAAAGGGTATCAATGGACCAAATAGTTTCAAGGGTTCACAGTCTAATATCAACCATTGATTGGCAATTTCATGGTTGTCTTCTTCATATTGGATACACCTTCGACGTAAAATATATAGTGACATCCTAATAAATAGTGCCAACTTTTTTCAAACAAATGGAGAAAAATACATTAAACCCTTAATTAACCCTCAACCCTCTACCATCAACCCTCAACCCTAGTTAAACCCTAATCCCTCATAACCCTATACCCTCTACCCTATACATTGGACCCTCAACTCTAATCTTCCCTGAACCATATACGTACCCTCAACCCCTATACCCTCTACCGCCCTGTAAAATATTGGACCCTCAACCCTTATGCATCAACCGTATACCCTCAACCCTCAACCTTAAACCCTAATCCTTGAACCATATTATGCCCTCTACCCTGGACCCTAATCCCTCAAGCCTAGATAAACCCTTAAACCCAATTACTAAACTCTCTACCCTAATCCCTCAACCTTCAACCCTTAATCCCTAAACTCTTAATTAACCCTCAACCCTCTACCCTTTATTGTCTACCCTCAACACTAGTTAAACCCTAATCTAGCCTCAACCCCTATACCCTCTACCCTATACATTGGATCCTCAACCCTAGTAATTAATCCCTCAACCTACATATACCCTCAACCCTCTACCCTCAACCTTCAACCCTCAAGACTCAACCCTTAAACCCTCTTATACCCTTTACGTCCCTATGTCGATCTACCCTATACATTAAACCCTCAACCCTAGTTAATCCCTCAACCCCTAACCTTTAAACCCTCAAGTACCCTCTACCCTCTACATTGTAACCTCAATGTCCCTAATCAAAATTCAACCATATTATACCCTCAAATGTCCTAGCTATACCCTAAACCCTCTACCCTCAACCCTTAACGTCCCTCAACCCCAAACCCTTAAATCCTATCTATATACTTTGCACCCTAAACCCATAAACCCTATATATACTTTGAATCCTAAACCCTAATCCTTGAAGCATATACACACCCTCGACTAGTACCCTTGACCCTAAATTCTCAACCCTAGTTAAGCCCTTAAACCCAATTATGTACTAAACTCTCTACCCCCTAATCGACCTTCAACATTATATATTCAAACGTCTTAGCTATACCCTAAACCATCTACCCTTGACCCTTAATGTCCCTTAAACCTAAACCCTTAAACCCTATATATACTCTGCATAATAAACCCTAGTCCTTAAACCATATGTGTACCCTCGATTAGTACCCTCGACCTTAAACCCTAAATCAGCCTTAAACCTTCTACTCAAGCTACCCTCAACCGTAATCCCTCAACCGGCCTATACCCTCAACCAAATACCCTAAACCCTAAACTATTAAACCCTCTACGTCCCTCTCCCTCAACCCTTCAATATGTACCCTCTTATACCCCTGACCCTAATCCCTCAACCCTTAAACCCTTAAATGTCCCAAGTAAATCACTCTAGTCTGCCCTAATCCCCTAACCCTCAACCCTTAAACCCTCAACCCTCTACCCTCAACCCTCTACCCTCAAATAACCTTAATAACCCTAATCCCTCAACCCCTATACCCTCTACCCTCAACTCAAGCAACCCTAGTTAAACCCTAAACCCCTACACACACCCCCTACCAGCTCTACCCTCTACCCTAGTATACACTAAACCACCCTCAACCCTTGACACTTAATACATCAACCCTTAATCCATCCCTCCCTCTCTATAACTCTAATCCCTCAACCCTCAACCCTAACCCTAAACTATTAAACCCTCTACGCAGTCCCTCTACCATCAATGTCCTAATAGCCTCTACCCAAGTCGACCCTAGTAATCCCACAACCCTAATCCCTCAACCCTTAAACCTTTAAACCCAAGTAAACTCTCTACCCTAATCCTTCAACCCTAAACCCTTAATCCCTCAACCCTTAAAGCCTCAAGTACGTCCCTCTACCCTCAACCCTCAACCCTCAAGTACCCTTAACCCTAATCCCTCATTAATCCTTATACCCTCTACCCTATACATTGGATCCTCAACCCTAATCCTTGAACCATATATGTCCCTCAAATCTCTACCCTCAGCCTTAAACCCTCAACCTTTTACCCTATACATTAAACTACTCTTAACCCTCAATTCTCAACCCTCAACCCTTAATCTACACAAAGTACTGTGGTAAAGACAAAATTTTCTTTGTTTATGATTATCTGGAGGAATAAATGGGTATATACAAAGGGAATGCTAGTGACAATATAGATCTTGTAACACAAATTGTTGCATTTCATGTTAAATACAATGAAAAATCAAAGGCAGTAGATATTTTGATGCAAGTTAAATGTAGGAAAGAAATTGAAGGCTAGTGAATATTGGGGAAGGTTTTTTTGTTTTAACACCCTTAATCCATGCTAGATCAAAACAATTAGGTGGTAAATTAGGCACTACATTAGGTGCTAAACTAGGTGCCAAAAAGGCTCTAAAGTAAGTGTTAAAATAGGTGTTATTTGAGGCGCTAATATGGGTGCTAATGTAGACATTAATTTGGTTGCTAATTTAGGCGCTAATATGGGGATTACCATAGGCGTAAGTTTTGGTGCTAATATTGGCATTAATCTCGTCGTTAATAAGAGTGTTACACTGGATGCTAATGTCGATGCTAATCTTGGTACTAATATTGATGATAGTGTCAGAATTAGCGCTAGCTTGTTCTGGTTGGCTTAAAAAGTGCCAAAAATAGTGCCATCCCAAAAAATAGTGTTGATGTTTCCCAAAAAATGGAGAAAAATACATTAAAACAGTGGATGGAAACAAAAAAGGGAGATAATCATAGGGATTTGTTGTAATGATGTGTCTACTAATGATCAGATTGTTGACATATTCACTAAGGCTCTTCTAAAAGATACTTTTGAGTATCTCAAGGAGAAGTTAGGGGTTATTGCCCCTCCTTCCTTAAATTACGTGCAGATGGAGGAGCATCAGTCTAGTGGATCTATAGAATATTTTTGGTCTGGACTAATGATTGAGGTCTACTCCTCAGGGGGAGTAGAGAGTATCATTTTTGTAGTATGAGATGTGATTTCACTCTGAAGGGGGAGTGATAAGAGTGTTATATGGTAGAAGTTTCATGAAAAAAAAATCTTTTCCATTAATGTCAAAAGGGGGGAGAGAGTGTCATCCTACAAGGAGAAGAGTGTAGAAATTCTTGTGTAGGCTATCTAATATGAAAAAGAAAGAGAAGAAGAAGCATTAGATTGTGTGTGTTGTCTTTGATGGTTTTTCATATCATGTGTTGCCATCAATGACAAAGGAGGAGATTGTTGCAAGTATGGATGTGTTTGGTGGTGTTGTCATTAATATTTTCATTGATGTCAACATAGTTTAGAGTGATTGTAGGTGGTACATGTATAGTTGAGATACTGTAGAAGTGTTGAGAGTACATGGAGCTATATTTATGGTATTGCAAATGTGTAGATGTCAAGTGCTTTTGAGAAAATTAATAAACAATGAAGACAATGTTGTGTGTGTGTTATGAGTGTGCTCTAGTAATGTGCTTTGCATTTATTCTATGTTGATCATATTCCTATGTGGATCTGTAGTAATGTTTATGAGCTTCAAGTGATAATATATCCCGAGTTTTAACTTTTGGGTTGATGGAGAGTGAAAGATGTGTTCATCTATGTGTGAACTAGTTTGGTAGAACTATTTATCTGTGGACTAGGAGAGATGTCTCTACTCTTTAGTCTTCTAGTGGTTTATCTTAGATCTTGTAGATTTGGAAGAAGGTTAATATTGATGTTCCTTGTGTTTTGGAAAACGTTCTTGTGGTTTGGTGCTCCAGAAGGCTTGTTTCAGAGCTATTATGTGTGATTGTATAGTCTGATTGGACTGTTGAAGAATGCTTTGTGTATAAATTTTGTTGCAATTGTTGTGGATGTATCTGAATTTTTCTAAGAGGTGTTCCAATGTTTGGTGAAGTGTCTTGTATGATCCACGTGTCATTATCTTGTTGTGGGTGCACATACTTCAAAGATCATTGGTTTTTTTATTAGGTTTGGTTGACTTCGTGTTTACACATTACATGAAGACTAAGCATCAATTAAGGAAGTGTTTGATTGATCCAATATGTTGTTTGGATCCTAATTAAATATTTAATTGGTCCTCTCTCATTATTATCCACCACGGGAATGTTGAGTAGCTGACCTAATTTGAATTTGTAAAATAAAGGATGTGTATCCAACCTTGGATAAAGTTTCTAAGGTTGGAGATGGTATAAATGAAATTCAAGATGTTACAAATTGAAAAAGTGTGTGTGAAGTGTGTGAAACAAGTACGAAAAGAAAAGTGTGTGAAAGTGTATCAAGGCAGCAATACTTTGATGTGTTAGATTCCTAAAAGCAATGATTTGATGGTGTATGCAATCCATTGATCAAGTTGTGAATGTATGGAACCTATTATGGTGTATTTTCTATTATCTTTATTTGATTGTAGGTAGTTAGCCTCTTTCTAGACAGTGAGTCATATTTTTAGGCAATAAGCCTTTGTATCTGAATAGTGAATCATTTCTAGGTATTGAGCCATCTGGCCGTGAGCCTTTGTATTTGGTATTGCATTACTATTATATTGTGAGTTTATCCTAACCATGGTTTTTTCCCTCATTGGGTTTTCCATTTAAATCTGGTGTCTCTCGTGTTTGCTTTCTATTATCAGAATTTCATGTTTATACTTAATAACATATTAAAGTTAAAGTGGAATTGATTGGGGTTAGAAGTAAAATTAAATCGGTACAATCAATTCACCCCCCTCTTAGCTGTCTTATGAATTTCAAGAGTTTTTTAAGGAGTTATCTGAAATCCATGAGCACATCATAAAGAATGGTTTGGATGCTTCAACTTTTGATAAGCAGAAAAAGGTGCAAGAAGAATGGGAAGAGTTTAGTGCACGAGAGGAAATTTATTGGAGGTAGAAGTCTAGAGAGTTATGGTTGAAGGAGGGAGATCATAATACTAAATATTTCCAGTCATCCACCCAGATCAAAAAGGTTCCTAACATAATTTTTTCAATTAATAGTGCAATGGAAGGGAGGTTTCTCACAGAGTTTGGCATTCAGAAGGAAGGAGTGAAATTATTCTTGTTCTATTCTCTACACCTCAAAGAAAGAATTCACAAAGTTTGAAGAATTAATAAGAGCTATTAGATGTGATCCCAAATATTATTGGTGAGGAAATTAATAAGGGTTTGTTGAAGCCATTTACAATAGAAAAATTGAAGAATTTAGTATTCTCCTTCCCACCAGATAAAGCACCAGGGCCAGATGGTTTCATAGCCATATTTTTTCAAAAATGTTGGGAAGTAGTGGGTTTTGATCTTATTTAGGTTATAGAAGAGTCAAGAAGAATGGGTACAATGTTGAAGTGGTTCAATGTAACAAATATTGATATCTTGCCAAAATTTAAGGATCCCAAAACCTTTGCAGACTTTAGGCCAATCTCACTTTGTAATATAGTTTATAAGATATTTACAAAAGTAATCTATTTAAGGTTGTAGTCCTTTATTTCATCTATTATTTCCCAAGGGCAGGGAGGATTAATGTCAGGGAGGGAAATTGTTGAAGGGGAAATTGTTGATCATGAAGTATTGCACTCAATTAACATGAACCATTTACCTACTTTCATTGTCAAGTTGGACATGATGAAAGCATATGATAGAGTGGACTAAAATTTTTTGATGAAAGTTCTGTCAAAATTTGGATTTCACAAAAGGTGGTGTAAATGGATTCATTCTTCTTTGTTAAGGGATAAATTTGTAGTTATCATTAATGGCTCCCCTTCTAATTTCTTCAGTGTAATACAAGGCGTAAGGCAAGAGGGTCCATTATCACCATTCCTCTTCATTATCATGGCAGAAGTGTTAAGTAGAAAGGGATTGCTAGGGATTGCGGCATGGGGTAGAGATTCCACACATAGGCTTTTTAGTAAATCATCCCCTCTTTGATGATGACACAATTCTATTTGGGAAATATTCAATGGTAGAAGCCTCTCACATAAAGGAGGTCTTAGAAAATTATGCATCAACATCTGGGAAAAAATATAATGTAGCAAAATCTAAGATTTATGTATTCAATACAAAGGCAACAATAAAGAGGAAAATTGAAAGCATTGAGGTTTCAGCTAGTCAAGCATCCTTGTACATATATGTGAATTATTTTTTTGTAGGGGCTAATAATATTTCATAATAGTGGAAATTCATTGATACATTAAAGTCAAGGATCTCAATGTGGAAGGGTCGGAGGATGTCATGAGCAGGGCACATCATGTTGATTAAAACAATCTTAGCGGCCATCCCAAATTACTTCTAGACAATTCTTAAAGCTCCAAATCCAATTGTGCTAGAAATTAAAAATATTATTAGAAATTTCCTTTCAAAAGGGAACATGAATGATTATAATAAGGTATCATTGATCTCTTTGAAAAAAATGGCAATGGACAAGATGAACAGAGAAGTAGGTATCCAAGATCTTTCAAGTAGAAATTTAGCTTTTGGTGCAAAGTTGGTATGGAAAATGTACCATAAGGAAGATTCAAAATGGTGTAATTTAATGCAAGCAAAGGATTTAGAATATGGAAATCCAACAAGAATAATCACAATCTCAAACCTACTAGAAGGGTCAGCCATGTGGAATTTTTAATCTCTTGTAGGAAATTCATCAATTCATACATAACATGGGAAGTCCATAATGGGGAAGAGGTAAAATTTTGCTCGAACTCATGGAATGGCTTACCTCCACTTCAAAATATTCAAGAACTACAAGTTGTAATGGACATTTTAATCAGTGTATGGGAGACAAAGTTACAATATTATGTAGGGGAGGTAGACAGGTTAACAAGAAAGGTATCCTAGAAAGATTTTTCATGCACTACAGTTCTGACTATACATCAAGTTCTCATACAAACCTTAATAAAGGATAGAATGGTGTTATTTTCAAAGAAGCCAAATGGGGTTATATGGGCCCTTGCAAAAAATGGAAGTTATTTGATAAAGCAAGGGTACAAATCTCTACTTAATAATGTTGATCATTTACTATCTCAAAGAGAATACTCATTTTTTTGGAATGATAGAGTGCTTCCCAAATCAGAAACATTTGTATGGTTAGTCCTAAAAGGAAGAGTGTTGACAAGTGAGAGGCTAATAGAATTGGGTATAGTAGATCCTTTTAATTGTGTCTTATGTAACGAAGTATTAGAAGAAACTGATCATTTGTTCTTAAATTTCCCATATGCACAAAGTTGTTGGGAATCCATCAAATTAAAATTGAATTTGTATCTTCCACTACCACAAGCTATTTGGGAATTATTCCAAAGTTGGTCGTTCTTATATAAGACATCTTTATTTTCCAGTATTTGGAGAGTCATTCTTGCAATAATTGTTTAGTACATTTGGTGGGAGAGGAATAAGCACATCTTTAGGAAACAAGTTTCTTTAATCAACTGTACCATTTTAAAAATTAAAAAAATAGTGTCACAATCTATAAATTAAGATAGTAGCATTTTTCAAAATTGGGAGTATATAGTCTTTCCTTTTAAGGGTAGCCTACACAAGTTCATAAATACAAAGTTGGATAGGAGCTTGATTAAATTGAAACCACCTCCCCAAGTTTTTCATAAGTTGAATTTTGATGGGGCCTCAAGAGGGAATCTAGGAATCTTAGGGGCATGAGTTTACATTTAGGATTCATTTGGTACAATGGTAGCGGCTAAGTCCTTTCAACTCCATCAGGGCACAAATAATACAACAAAATCTCAAGCAATGTTGATGGGGCTACAACTCACTATCAATCTTGGCTTTCAAAAATTACATATAGAAGGGGATTCTTTGATTGTTATAAATTAATGCAAAGAAAGGAGTCAGAGTTGGAATTTGAATTACATTCTTCAGAAGGTATGGCTTTTTGATAGATGAGTTACAATCATATCACATTACTAATAAGATGGTAGATTACCTTGCAAAAATGGGGTGTGATAATCAGGTAGTCTCAATTGCAAAGAAAACTTGTAGTATAGGATAACATCCTCATTTAAATAAGCTAATTGAACAGGATAGAATCGCAACACAAGTAAATATGGGAGAATAATGGGCAAAAATTAAAATTAGGGGAAGTAGAGCAATAATATGGGTGCCCAACTGAATTTCTTCAAATATGGTCACATTGGTGTAGTTATCAGGCATCAATGATATCGCTTAACTCACACCTAAGAAATTCCTTAAAAATTTGAACAAATTCGGGCATTAGGCTTTTGATGATTGGAGGTCAATTGTTTGGCTTTCACAAGTCTAAGGGTTGAATAGAAAGGAAGTCAACAAATTTGATCGAAAGTGGGCAACAAAACTTTGAGAGATTGGAGGTCAAATTGTGGGCATTCACAAAAGTGGAGTTAGTCAAATTTATATTTTGATCAGGTCTCAAGATTCAAACTGTATGGATAGGGCTTTCTAGGGCTAAGTGGTGTAATGGGTATGAGGGATCCCCAATCCTTGACCCCCAAAAAAGGAAGTAAAAAGAAGGTTTCACACTTCTCTAAACCTGATCGGATTTTGAACTTCAATATTTATGGTTGTGGATTGTGATTTTTAAGCATTGTAAAGGGTATGAGGGATCCTTGATCCCTGACCCCCAAAAAAGGAAGCAAAAAGAAGGTTTCATAATTCACTAAGTTTTATTGAGTTTTGTTAATTAGGTTTTATGTCCTTATGCCAGATTCCCTTCGACATAGCAACATGGCCATAGTATGATAGTTAAGGGGTTGTAATGGTGTTACATCAAAGTGAGGTCTAGACTTTAGTAGGATCCTATTTTATGTCCAATCGACGGACCGATGGCAGAAGTAGCAATGTAAAGGGATTGCAATGGAGTTCCATCGATGAGAGTGCTTCATGATGGTGGGACAACATTTGATGTCCCCTCGACATCTTGACGGGTAGTGAACATACGGGTATAAATGCAGCAATGTGGATTGATGTTTTCGGTGGGAGTTGATTTGAAGTCCCTTCGACAAGGTGAAATGGAATACTTTGGTGAAGGGGTCACAATGGAGTTACATCTGAGTGAGGCTTGGACTTTGATGGGACCTTGTTCAATGTCCCATCGAGGGAATGATGGTGAAAGCAATAATGTAAAGGGGTTGTGTTGTAGTTTCATGGGAAAGAGTGCTTCATGTCGATGGGATGACACTTAATGTCCCCTTGACGTCTCAATGGGTAGTAAACATGACATCATAAAAGCATCAGTGTGATTTGTTTTTGGTGGGAGTCATTCTAGAGTCCCTTTGATGAGGCAACATGTCATATTGTGGTGACACTAATATTTTGGGCAGACATCAAGTGTCATCCCCTTGACATGTTGATAATGCAATAAAGATAATGAGACTCTCACCTCGAGGAGACCTGGTCATTTTGAATGGAAGGGGTTTGAAGTCCCCTCGATATTGTGATGATGGGAAGGCAAAACAGTGTTGTCAGTGGGTCAATGGCAATGAATGAATATGATTAATAGGATGACACTTGGCTTGATGTGGTTCACATATTGTTTTGGTCATCCAGGATCAGGCAATAGTGCAAGAGGAGCAAAGAGAAAATTTGATTCACTATCCATGCAGAGGCATTTAAAATTTGAAAAATAGCTTTTTGTTTTATGTTGACAGTTCATATTGTATAGAGTCCAAAGTTGGGAATTTTAATGAAATTTTGGCAACAAGATTTTTAAATATTGTTCCATGTAAAACTCTAGGTTGCATAGTCTTTGTTGTCTAAAGCCATTTGGTAATTATTTAATATTATATTAATACAATATACAAGATTTTTTCCTTTTATCAAAAAAAATAACTTAGGCCTCTAATAATTCTTTCCAATTAGCAAGATTTAAAATCTCATAGGACACTTTGATAGCATTTTTCTAATATTCTTCAAAAATTCCATCCAATTTTAAATTAATATGATATTATAATCAAATCCAAGATAATTGACTAAGACTCGACACACACAATTTAGCTAGTGGCCAACAAATAGGAAATAGATCATCCAAGATAGGTTCACAAGGTCTGGCTAAAATAACATTGGTTTTCATTAAACTAGAGTCCGTATTGACATCAAGTAGTCTTCTAACATTGATAATGAGCAAAGATTCGAGAAGCAAATACTTTACCAACGTAACAAGAATTCTCAAATCAACATGACTATAAAACCAAACATAGTTATTCCTATAGCATTTGTAGCCATTGTAAAATTTTGTAGGAAACAAATCATCAATAGTTACAATATAAAAGCACAAAATTGAAGTGTCAATTTGGATAAATCATTCTTTATATAAAATCAATTTGCATAAACATAAATACTTTGGTTTTAAAAATTAGTACAAACTCTAGGGGTTACAAGCATAGGTTATCCAATTTATATTCTACAAAATATAAAGTTCTATATTAAGCGAGCAAGAGACAATGGATTGAATTTTAACACCAATAACCTATGCATAAAAAACATATATATTAATCTTGGTGCCATACTAGACTTTGATTATATCTTAACTCTATGCATAGGAGATAGGCCAAAGACTTCATCATAGTCAAGTAAATATTATGGTTTAAGAAAAAGTCATAATAGAGTGGAGTGGTTGCAAAATGGAGGTCACTCAACCCACTAAGGAATCTAAAATAGCTTTCCTATAAACCCTTGTCTATACGCAACAACCAAGCAGACCTATCTATTTTGAAGTGCCTAAATTTATAAACTTATCTTATTAAAAATAATAGGTATAAACTACTCTATAAGGTAACTACATGTCAACAAATATTTATGATTAGATATACATGGTGATGTGTCATTATGACATACTATTTCGGTGTTATAATAGCTATAACATGTTATAAACTTGAATATTCTTGTAATATTCTCATGGTTGATGGGTGTTTATACCCGTGTATCATGACTTGTATAAGAACATAGATTTGATATATTAAAATATAAAAGATGTAAACTTTCTTCCTTTGACCTGTATATATATAATGTAAATCACATATTTCATTATGTTTGTCTCATTTCAATATTTTTCAAGCAATCTATCAAATAGTTCACTTGCATCAGTTGTGCCTCCATACAATGAAATTTTAAAATACAAAGTATAATGGCAAAAGATTAATTTTTGACATGTATTATGAATACACCCTTACATCTAATAACTTGTGATAGAGATGATCTCAACCATACTAGTCTTAAGAAAAAAAATAGTTTATTGTATTCACTATATAGTTTTCACCAATCTACCAAATAAATGTAGCAATGGAATTTTAACTATAATTTTCTATAACTTAAAAATATAACTTAGCTTAAGGGAGTTAACAAATTAAATAACACTAGGAATTTAATCTTTCATAGGAATGAAGTGAAAAGAATAGGAATTGAACATACCTGATTTCTCTTTCTATGGGTGTGTTTTGAATGATTCATGAAAGTTGATTATGATATTTCTCTTTACACAAGAAGAATCTATGGCCAATTTGTGACACTACTCCCATGCGGATTTGAGGCCCACACATAGGTAGATTTGAATTCCCCAAATAGTGTGCCCAACAAAGCTCTTTTCTTCTAATTCAAGTCTCCTCCTCAAGGCACATCCAAGAAATATTGTTCATGTGACCTCCACAAGGCACATCTTCCAAACCCCCTCCTTTGTGCCCCTCTAGCATGAACATACTACTACACAAATGGATTTGGTACATTATGTTTTCCATTGTGCAATAACATGAGTCCTCATAATTGGGTTGCAAAGAAGCCATGATTTGAGCAAAGCTCTAAGAGTTGGCCTTGGCATTGTAATGTGCCTACCCTCATGAATTCCGCCCCCCCCCTCCCCCTCTCTTTTATATGTGCTAAAAATGGGAGGTATATCACCGAGCATGCACATCCATTAAGGTGACATTAAAAGAGAATTTTGTGCTCGAAGACCATAATCGTATATCTACATGTGCAATTTGAAACAATCCATAAAGTACCTCCCCCTTTTTGATTGGCATTGTCCCCCCATAAAATTTCATAATCCTCGTGTACACCACTCTATTCCTTCCTTTAACTCCACATCATGCCTCCTTCCATCTTCATTCACTCTCCCTCCTCTGCATGTCATACTATCGTTAACTATCAATTTTTTCCTTCCAAGCTATTATCCTAAACCAAGAGTTATAAAGGAAAATCCAAGTCAAGAAAACCTCCAATAGTAGAATGAAACCTTTGTATGGTGATGTGGCAATCCATGTTTCAGTCCTAGTCCTATAAATAACCTTCAACTAGATATTGAGCAGGCATAATGTGGTAGTCTTGATGAGGGAAAAAGTTTGATAGAAATGGCGTCAACAAACAAGGGGTGGAGAAGTTAATGATGAGTTGGATGAGTTGAAAGGTCCAATAAAGTGATCATGCAAAACATTGATTTCAAGAAAAAGGGAGATCTTTAAATTTTTGTCCTCAACCTTACACACCTCTTTTGTGAGCTTTTTTATTTATTTGAACTACATTTATAATAAAGGGTTTCTTTATTGACCAAACATTTTACCTCTTTGTAAGATACAAAATTAGTAATAATATTATAAGCAATACTTTGTACTCATCAATTTGATACTTTGTATTTATCAATTATGATACTATTCTATATTGAATACCATGCTAATTCTAGTCAGTAACTAACATTTCTTCTTTTATTTTCTATTCAATAATTATAAATATCAAATGTTAATCTTCATTTATTCTTGAAAATACTAACAATATTTTATAATCCATTAAATATGGAATATATATAGACAAACAAATAAGGTGAGATTCTATTGTATGTCATATACATAGAAGTCAATATTATAACCATAAAAATTGGGTGAGGTGAAGTCAAGTGAATCCATATCTCTTATTCTGCATCCAACTCATAGTTAAAACCTTATATAAATATCTTTTTTTTAAATGTGTATTTTCCATCGTCTTGATTCCATCAAGACTATACTTGGATCACACTCAACCACCAAAATTAGAAAAACATAAATTTAATCACTCAACCTAAGAAAAGGTAGTTATAAATTACCTTAACCATTAAGCTCAATCACAACTTGATCAATTTTATTTCATTTATAATTTTATTTTAACAAGATTAATTTGTCAAAAATATGAAGTGATCACTAGATATATTATGGGGAGTTGGCCAAGTGGGCTTACATTCTCCCCCCCCTTATATATAATTTATCTTGGAAGTCGTTAAGGATAGAAAACTTAACCTAATTAGAGCAACACACATTAATATGAATAACATTTTAATTATTATATAGAACTAAAATGATATTAACTATTGACACTTATATACTACAATGATATCATAACTATCCAAACCATAACACACAAAGTTATAATTGTTGTATGAAGGGAGGGGCTTTACATTACCCTCTCCCTAGTTTAAACTTCTTCCTAGAAGTTACTAAGGTTTGGGAATGAATTCCCACACAATGACATCTAGTAAACTTATAAAAACAAATATTATCCTACCACATATGCATCTTGACACAATTGAGGAGTTATACACATAGTACATTCATCCATTTAAAATTTCTTTACAAGTATTTGAACATTATTCATCTAGTTTTTAATGTAACAAACACGTTATTCTAAATAGAGTTACACATGTATAAACAAAAATCACACTAACATTTTATCATTCAACATAATTTATAGACAACCATATTGGTTCCAAATCAAATTAATACATGCAAGAAAATATAAATCACTTTAATTAACTACAAATTATCTTTATCCAATCCATCAAATCTACATATATATTGTATCACATCACATATATTGAAAATTTTGATATCTTATCAACATACCTTGATCAAATTCTAGAATTTCAAAAACTTATCTCAATATTCATATACATCCCATCAACATATCTCATTATTTATACATCACATAACTTGAATTCACATTTAACTCATCATGAACTCACACAATGGCATGAGGGATGAGGATGAACAATGTCCAAAGCTCTCTAAGAATGCATATTATCATAGTGGCACATAGAATTCAAATAGATCTAGGGGAAACGGTTTATAATTGTCCCATACCGATCTCATTAACCCCTTTAACAATAATTCCCTAGGTCATCTACTGCCCCCAAACAATTTGTCAAAGACCCTTCGTGAGTATGATTATTTCTCATAGTTACATTACTACACATGGCAATAGTTTGAAAATAACAAGTAAAGCCTCAAACCAAGTAACATAATATCAAACCAAATATTCAATAAAGTTCCCATAAAAGGGAAAGATTATAAATTGAAAATATAATCAATTGTTGCTTTGCAAAATTTAAATCTTAATTAAAAAACAAAATTAAATAAGTCCTTGAGGCAAAAAGGATATTTCAAAACCTCGTCAATCAAATAACTTTAAGAATGGCAATGTTATTGGCTTAATCATTCAAATAAAAAGTCTCATAAATAAATGTGTCCAATAATTTCACAAATTTCACATCACAATCACCGGGTGACTTTAAATAAATCACCTAAGGGGGAGGAGAGGAATGGTGGTCTTAAACCATAGTGGTCTCAATCTACTAATATAATAGCATGCTAGAAAAAGGTGGTCTCTAACCACAGTGGTCTCAAACCACATAAATCTCATGTAATAACTAAATCATCATTAATATATATACAAAGGTACACTTAGGTCCATCCTAAACCTATAGGTAAAACATCAAGGAATTAGGCTTGCACGATGAATCAACTAATGTGATCCAAAGGTGTGGCGGAGACTTATGGGAACTAACATCCATTCAAAGTCCTAATATTTTGATGGAGGTTCACCATATTTCAACCCATAATTACATTAGCATGTTTGCACCTAGGTAGATGGATTGATGCTAGGGAATATAACACCATACAACACAATAGAGCATTAAATTATCATCCACTGGTTTTGACATGTCAAATCACATTAACTCATCAAGAATTTTATCACTTCATTCCACATGAGTCAAACATGCACGACTTACACTAACTCTTACAACTTGGTCTATCACAAAACTTTCCATAATACACAACATAAACACCATTATAGGGTATTCACATCCACAAAGAATACAAGGTAATTTTATTCCAATTTTCACCTTTTTGCACAACATAACTATTTCCTTACACGTAATTAACCATACTTCCATTACTTTTCAATTATTTACTTCCAACACCCATTACGGTTTCTCTTTCCAAATTATGATTAAAATCGATCCATAGATGTAAAATTTCAAGTATCACTACACATTTCATTTTATCTCATTAATGGTGTATCACAACACACACAAAAACATACACTTCCATAATGCATTACTTATTATATCAACAACTCATTAATTTCTAACCAGATAGCATAATTCTAATTTCTTAATAGTGAATTTTAATAACTAATGACACTTTTAAAAATTATTTTATGAAAGTTGAGGCTACTCAATGTTCAATACATGTCAAGAAAAAAAAACACAGTCCAATTTATTCATACTACAAGATCAATATTATTTTCACTATAATTTCACCTAGTCATGCATTTAATAATTGCATCTCAAATCAAGATATAATGAGTTAACATTTATATTTCAGGCATATCATCGAGTGACAGAAGAACATAGATTTGGATATTAACAATGCTTATTTTCACCAATGAATTCATTCCCTTACTACTATTACTATTTATTTACTATGTACATTATTTCATTATTCCCCCTTTTATCTCTAAGCTTTACTGAATTCTAATTGGGAGTAAGATCTTTTACCAAAAAATTATCTTAATCCAACATTTTTCCTTTATATCTATAAGACAAATTATACAAATCATACATTTAATCGATTTCAATCTGCAATGTATTTATCTACACACTAGAAAATAATTACATTTTCAAATCAACACAAAGCACATAGAGAAAAAGCTCATTATACAATCATAGTTAAAGCACACAATCATAATTTTGTAATCTTAAGAAAACATTGTCACTTCACTACTCTTTTTACACTTCAAGTATATGAGCATACCATAATTATCAAAGAATGATGAAAGCAAGGCTAGGACCTCATAAGGTGATTTTGACAATCAATCAAAACAACAACAAGAGCACAAAAGGGAAACTCACATAACCAACACCACACGAGCAACACTAACCAGAGATCCTAGTGTTGCAAGCATGCTCTAATGTAATGCCCAAAAATCTTCCAACACAAACTCAACTAAGGACATAACACAAATACCATAATTTTCAATCACAACACAAGACCAACTCACATAAGCTTTCTTTCAAACAAGTACAAGGGTTTCTAAGGGGTTGGACCTATTCCTCAAGGGATCATCTCTGATGACCTTGTCTACATGACATGTAAAGAAATCATAGTTCATCAACTTTGGACTTTAACAACCACAATATTTTTCCAAGCGGGAGGGGTACACTCTTAAGATCTAATTCACATTTGATTTGACCATATCACGATGAATGTACAAGAAAACCATAAAAATAAAAAATAAATAAAAGAACTTAGGCCTCTAATAAACATTCCAATTAGCAAGATTTAAAATCTCATAGGACACTCTGATAGCATTGTTCTAATATGCTTCAAAAATTCCATACATATTATTCAACCCATCCAATTTTAAACTAATATATGATATATTATAATCAAATCAACGATAATTGACTAAGACTCAACATACACAATTTAGCTAGTGACCAACAAATAGGAAATATATCATCCAAGATAGGTTCACAAGGTCCAAATAAAACAACATTGGTTTTCATTAAACTAGACTACCTATTGACATCAAGTAGTCTTCTAACATTGATAATGAGCAAAGACTGGAGAAACAAGTACTTTACCAACATAACATGAATTCTTAAATCAACATGACTATAAAACCAAACATAGTTATTCCTATGACATTTGTAGCTATTGTAAAAATTTGTAGGAAACAAATCATCAATAGTTACAATATAAAAGCACAAAATTAAAGTGTCAATTTAAATGGATAAATCATTCTTTATGAAAAAATAATCCACACAAACATATATACTTTGGTTGTAAAATTTAGTACAAACTCTAGGGGTTACAAGCATAGGTTATCCAATTTATATTCTACAAAATGTAACGTTCTATATTAAGCCAACAAGAGACAATGGATTGGATTTTAACACCATTATTTTATGCATAAAAAAACATATTTAATAATCTTGGTGTCATACTAGATTCTGATTATATCTTAACTCTATGCATAGGAGATAGGCCAAAGACTTCATCATAGTCAAGTAAATATTATAGTTTAAGAAAAATTCATAATAGAGTGGAGTGGTTGCAAAATGGAGGTCACTCAGCCCTCTAAGGAATCCAAAATAACTTTCTTATAAACCCTTGTATATATGCAACAACCGAGTAGAGCTATTTATTTTGAATGGTTTGAATTTATTAAGTTATCTTATTAAAAAATAATAGTTATAAACCACTCTATAGGGAAATAAATGTCAACAAATATTTATGATCAAATATACATGGTTATGTGTCATTATGCAATACTAATTGGGTGCTCTAATAGCTATAGCATGTTATAAAATTGAATATTTGAATATTCTTGTAATCTTCTAATGGTCAATAGGTGTTTATACCCTTGTGTCATGACTTGTATAAGCACATATATTTGACCTATTAAACTATAAAAGATGTAAAATTTCTTCCTTTGACATGTACTATAAAAGATGTAAATCACATCTTGCATTATGTTATTCTCATTTCAATTTTTTTAAGAAATCTATCAAATTGTTCACTTGCATCAACTATGCCTCCATACCATGAAATATTAAAATAAAAGAACCAATATAATGGAAATAGATTAATTTTAGACATTTATTATGTATAAATCTTCACATCTAATAACCTGTGATAGAGATGATCTCAACCATACTAGTCTTAAGAAACATTCTAGCTTACTGCATTCACTATAGTTTTGACCAATCAACCAAATGAATGTAGCAATGGTATTTTAACTATAATTTTCTATACCTTAAAAATATAACTTAGCTTAAGGAATTTAACAAATTAAATAACACTAGCAATTTACTCTTGCATAGGAATGAAGTGAGAAGAATAGGAATTGTACATAGCCAATTTCTCTTTCTATGGGTGTTTTTTAAATGATTCATGAAAGTCAATTATGATATGTTGCTATTTGTAGAGGAAGAATCTATGGAAAATTTATGGCACTTCTCCCACACATATTTGATGCAAGCTCATGGGTAGATTTGAGGCCCACACAAGCAGATTTGAATTCCCCAAATAGTATGCACCCAACAAATTTTTTTTTCTTCCAAGTTGAGCCTCATCCTCAAAGCGCATTAAAAAAGTATTGTTCAAAACCCCCTCCTTTGTGCCCCTCTAGCATGATCATAATACTACGCAAATGGATTTGGTGCTTCATTTTCCATCATGCAATAACATGAATTCTCATCATTGGGTCATGAAGAAGCCATAATTTGAGAAAAGCACTAAGAGTCAGCCTCGACATTGTAATGTGCATCCTCTCTCTAGTTCCCCCCCCCTTTTCTCTATGCTATAAATGGGAGGTATATCATCGAGCATGCACATCCATTAAAGTAGCATTAATAGAGCATTTTGTGCTCAAAAACCATAATCATATATTTGCATGTGCAATTTGAAACCATCCATAAAGCACCTCACCCTTTTTATTGGCATTGTCCCCCCATAAAAATTGCATAATCCTCATTTACACCACTTAATTCCTTCCTTTAACTTTGCATCACGCCTCCTTCCATCTTCATTCATTCTCCCTCCTCTGAAAGTCATGCTTTCCCTAACTATCACATTTTTCCTTCCAAGCTATTATTGTAAACCACAAGCTATAAAAGGAAATCCAAGTCAAGCAAACCTCCAATAGTAGAATGAAACCTTTATATGGTGATGTGGCAATCCATGTTTTAGTCCTAGTCCTATAAATAACCTTCAACTAGAAATTAAACAGGTGTTATGTGGTAGTCTTCATGAGTGAAGAAGTTTGATAGAAATGACATCAACATGTAGGGGTGGAGAATTCAATGATGAGCTAGATGAGTTGAAAGGTCCAATAAGATTCTCATTCAAAGCATTGATTTCATGAAAAATGAAGATCTTTAAATTTGTGCCCTTGACCTTATACACCTCTTTTGTAAGCTTTTTGATTTATTTGAACTAAATTTATAATAAAGGGTTTCTTTATTGACCAAACATTCTACCATTTTGTAGAATACAAAATTAGTAATAATATTATAAGCAATACTTTGTACTCATCAATTTGATACTTTTTCTTTATCAATTATGATACTATATAATATTGAATACCATGTTAAATATGGTCAATAACTAACATTTCTTCTTTTATTTTCTATTCAATAATTATTAATGTCAAATGCTAATCTTCATTTATTCAAAACTACTAACAATATTTTGTAATCCATTAAATATAAAATATATATAGATAAATAAATAAGGTGGGATTCTATTATATTTCATATACACATTAATCAAATACACGAAATTCAATATTATAACCATAAAAATTGGGTGAGGTGAAGTCAAGTGAATCCATACCTCTTATTTTGCATCCATCCCTTAGTTAAAACCTTATGTATATAGTTTAAATGAAGCTTTTTTTCCACCGTCAAGACTATACTTGGATCACACTCAACCATCAAAATTAGTAAAACATAAATTTAATCATCCTCAACATAAGACAAGGTAGTTCTAAATTTCCTTAATCATTAAGTTCAATGACAACTTGATCAATTTTCTTTCATAATTTATAATATTCTTTTAATAATATTACTTTGTCAAAAATACAAAGTGATCCCTAAATATATATTATGGGGAGTTTCAATCATATGACAAATAATTCCTTTGTTTTACCTATTTTGGTTCATTTTTTTCATCCCTCATTAGTTTTGGGTTGATTCCATAATACACCTCTATTCTTTTTTATAATAGTATTATGAAAATATCATGGAGGATAGAAATTCTTCTAACATGCACCTTTGATCCATAAGGTGGAGGAGAAGGATGATATGTTACTTAAAACCAATAGATTATTGGTGTATTGATCAATAGGTACACTAAAATCACATTATGGTTTTCTATAAATTGGATCTCTAATTAATCAAAATATTTCAATCCCCCTTTCAAAGAAAATAAAAAGGTATGTACTTCTCTTCTTTTTTTGTTCACTTAGGAGTACCTCACGACCCAACCCAACACCCAACCTGCCTTACCTTGGTCTTCCATTTTTACAAATTGGGTTCGATAAGGGGTGTCACATTGGGGCAAGACTAGTCCTCTAGTGATGTATAGAACAACTTTCAAGGGGTCTTACATTCAGATGATAAAATTGTATGGAATTCTCTTTATTCTTCTTTTTTTTACCCAGGGGTATCCCTACAACCCAACCCAATGCCCAACCCACCTTACCTTGGTCTTACATTCTGCCAAGTTGGGGTCAAGAAGGGGTGTCGTGTTGGGGTGAGACTAGTCCCCTAAGATTTATATAACATCCTATAAGGGATCTTACAATCTAACAATAAAAAAGAATGGACTTATCTTTCTTCTTCTTTTTGTTGATTTAGGATTATTGGTGCAGGAGCACCTTGACACAAAATGTTCTCATAAGGAAAAAATTTAAAATTAGAGCTTTCAAATGTAAAAGCATGTAAATCATTGTAAAAAGGTCTTAATTGGGCATATTTAATGTATTTGAGTCATTCTAGGAGGTTGTAGGAGAAAACAAAATTTGGAAAAATGCTAAAGTTGCCAATTTTGTACAAAGCAAAAAAATGCAAAAAGTACAAAAAACATAGGAAGTTGAGGAGTCTTTTATGAAAACTCAAAAGATTCATCGGTGCAAGTCCATGGGACAGTTATTTTAACTATTGTTTACACCTATTTAAGCCTTGTGGGTGCGAGAAAAGGCGGAAAAAAAATTGTATTCTTAAATCAATTTGTGATGATGAAGTTTCATGTTTCCAATTTACCGTGTTTTCTCTTTTTATTAGTCTTGTACGAACTATACAGTAGTTCTTGAGTTTTGATCTTGTTTAGATTAAATTAACTAATTTGTGAGTTTTCAGTATAATTTTATTTTTTGAGGATTTAGGTGGGTTAGGGATCTGATTTAATCTATTTTATAAAACTGATTTAACAATCCAACCAAGGGTTTTAAGGGGTTTGTGAGGATAGAACTCACCACCCCACTAATCTATATTTATAAATTTGGTGGGATGGATAGTTTAGAGAGCTTTTAGTATGATTTAAGTGTTTTGAGTGTGTGTTGGAATAGGGGAGACAAGAAAATTAAGTGATGCTGCTAAAAATAGAGTTTTCCTCACAAAGAGAATGGCTCCAAGGTGGTATTTGGTAAAAGAAGCTTGCATAAAGGTTGGTTGATAGTTCAATAATTTGTGCAGATATTTTCCAATGGGTTTCAAGCAATTTTAAGGTGGCAGAAGGTTTGGAGTATGTGTAATGCCCCACCTTGCAACCCTAAAGAAAGTTGCAATTAACGTCTTAAGCGAACTAATTTTTTTTTTATAAAGTGCATTTAACATACACATTCACTTAATAATTAACAACAACCTCTAAGGCTACAAGGTTAGGATTACTTAAACCCACACATACATATTACATATAACCGTAGCATTATAACTTATGAAATAAACATCATACATCAAGAATACCACATAACATAATAAGATAATCAACCAAGATACAATCTCATAAACATTATCTTAAACCAATACTTACATCACTCATTCCTAGAATGAGGCAATAGTACTCAAGGTTACAATTACAAACTTCCACCTCATAAACATAAGAGGGATAAAATAACTTATACAAGTTAAAATATTACAATGCAAATAATTACAACAAGAACCACGAGCTGTCCATCTGGATGTCTCGCCACTAAGTACTGAAGATCAATGGGGACCCAACGGTTTTGGTGCATATTCCACCCTACCAATGTGGTACTTGAAGGCCCACCCCCCATGCTGGGAGATAGTAACAAAGTAATGTGGACAAAGATTCTACTACCTCTAACCAAAGGCAGACTCAAACTGACTCATACTGTTATAACCAACCAAATGAATTAATAAGTACAACTCAATTACCATACAAGTACAAATCAAGTACAACTCAATTACCATACAAGTACAAATCAAGTACAACTCAATTACCATACAAGTACAAATCAAGTACAATACAAGTACAAATAAAATACAAATCAAGTATAATACAAGTACAACTCCAACATCACTGACATAGGTCACATTGCTTCCAGACATAAAGTAGATCAAGTATGTTCACAGAACCATACATATAAAACAATTAACAACAGTTGTCCTAGATATAGTGTCATTGCAAGGTTTGTCATGAGATCTCCTCTAGGCATTCTTCATAGGCTCCGGCACAAGTAATCCTAGTGGCCTCAACCGAATCCCGGCACTCATACTCACTCATGCGGAATCAACTACCTCTCACAAGAACAAGATAGTTGATCTTGCCATTCCAGGCCTTCTCACTCATCCCAAGTCTAAACGAGCCCTTGTGTCTATGAGTGAGGATTAAATTATCTTGATTAATGTGAATGCATCCTAATCATCTAAGTACATTAATTTAATTATCACTTGATTAACTCACTTTTGAAGGTTACCCGGTTTACCACTTTGGGCTCTGACCCCTATCAAAAGTCACTCTTCTAATGGACAACGCACTCACAACCAATCACCAAGGGAAACACAAGTGCATACAAACTAGGCATCATAACCACTCCAACTCAAGGAGGATACAAATAATAGAACTCACTCCAAACATCTTGGAGGAAACAAACACATAGTCCACTCCTTTTATAGGAGGCAACAAGATGAAACCACATAACAAGGTAACTCCATACAAAGAGACACGGATCTCATAATCCGCTCCTAAACCAAGGAGGTGCAAACAACCCCATTCGTGAAAACCAGATAAAACTGAAAAAGACGCCATGCACTACCTAAGGGAAAACAACTAGATGGCATAAAGATTCAACAACCCTTATCCTCTAAGTTCTTTTGGAAGACTTATAATTTAGGACTAACACTAAATCCCAAAACCAACAATTGAACTTGATGACAAAGCAACCAAAGCATTCAAGTCATTAATCAAATCTAATATTTGGATTTCCTAAATCCATACTCACTCAATAGGTAGTGTTGACAAAGTCAAAAACACGATAAGTAGATCATCTAAAATAATCATAACCCGTATTTCCCTTTTCATTATTAGAAATCTAAAACAATTTAACTTACTTCCCTTTATTGAATTTAGAGAATTAAATCCTTTAAGATAATCATGAGGAAGATACTACTTTTGGATATACTAAATCCATATTTTTTTCATAATCCAATCACAATGATTCAATTAATCTAAATAGAAATTAATAAATCACATAATTGATTGCCTCATCAATAAAACAAATTCTTAATTTACTTTTAAATCAACACAAATTCATGCAAGTAAACTCTTTCCATTTCCTAACCAAATCTTACATCTCATTCAATTTTCTATTTAAAACATTCAATCACTTTAATATAATAACATATTGTTTCTCTAACCATTTTCCATATACACTAATCAATCCATTTGTAAATCTCTATTCGATAATATATTGCATGCATCTCATTAAAATAAAATACGATAATGAATTTTACACTTAATATATATATATGCTCCATATTATATAGACACTAAATATATATATTAATAAATTTAATTACATATATTCTTTAATATTCCATTCACAATGACTAGATTACTTTGTGGAACTAAATAAAACATAATAACTATTTGCCTTTTTCAATATAGTTAGTTCCTAAATTTATTTCTAATGCAACCTAACACTATTGCAAACAATCTTTTCAATTTTTTATCCGGAATCTATGTCTTTTCAACTATCCATTTAAAAACATGCAATTTCATCAATGTATAAAAATATTTTTTGGCTTATCTATTTGACCACGCATTCATATTGTTTCTAATTAAATCTCATTAATTAAAACAAACATTTAAATATAAATATTTCTATAATTCTTCAATACATTTAAATATCTTTTTCCTTATCAATTTTGACCATACATTCAAAACTTATCTTTTAAACTCTTCATGCAAAGCTAAATTACACGCACTTAAATAAAACAAGGTAAATACTGATTGAAAATACTCATGGATATATTTATACATCTCAATATATTTTCTTCAATCGTATTAACAAAATAAACATTTCCTTTTTAAATCAAGTAATTACTTCTATTAAAAAATATTTTTCTCTATACATTTTCTACACATACTAATCATTTTTTTTAGAACACTAATAATACGTAATTTGCAAACAACAGAATAAAATAACATAAAATATTATTTATTCTCTCAAATGGATATATACCTTCAATATATATATACTAAATATAAATTAATATATTTAAATATATTTAATCATTAACATATCTTCTATTCTTTACAAAATATCAAATTGTTTAATTCAAAATAAAATATCCCTTATCATCAATTTTCCAAAATATATATATATATATATATCCAATTAAATCAAATTAATAATTGGACCTTTTACACATGAATTTAAATTCCACAATTAAATTTTAAATTATGCATTCTTTAAATCCAATATTTAACTCCTTCAATTAAACTTTAACATGTCATTTTAAAATAAACAATAATTTTCCCATATGTTTATAATTTTAATTCCACTAATCTAATATACAAATTTTATTTAAAATAATATAAATAAATATAATACTTTAATATTATAAATTATAATATAAAATATTATTAAATAATATTTTAATATTATAATAACAATACATAAAATATTAATATTTATAAATATGAATTTATTATTATTTTATTTTCAGAGTAGCCATGGGAAAATAACTTAATAGCACTCTCATGTTTCAAGCATAACTCAAAAACTAC
>CM021109.1:535007934-535119510 GCA_007115665.2 Sequoiadendron giganteum
ACATTTATTTATGAGACTTTTTATTTGAATGATTAAGCCAATAACATTGCCATTCTTAAAGTTATTTGATTGACGAGGTTTTGAAATATCCTTTTTGCCTCAAGGACTTATTTAATTTTGTTTTTTAATTAAGATTTAAATTTTGCAAAGCAATAATTGATTATATTTTCAATTTATAGTGTTTCCCTTTTATGGGACCTTTGTTGAAATCTTTGGTTTGATCTTATGTTACTCAATTTGAGGCTTTACTTGTTATTTGCAAACTATTGTCATGTGTAGTAATATAACTGTGAAAAAGAATCATACTCATGAGGGGTCCTTGACATATTGTTTGGGGGGACTAGATGACCTAGGGAATTATTGTTAAAGGGGTTAATGAGATTGGTATGGGACAATTATAAACCATTTATCCTACATCTATATTATTTTTATGCAGCACTATGATACTATGCATTCTCAAAGGATAACTTTATGAAATTGTTGGACACATTTATTTATTTATGAGGCTTTTTATTTGATTGACTAAGCCAACAATATTGTCATTCTTAAAGTTATTTGATTGATGGGGTTTTGAAATATCCTTTTTTCCTCAAGGACTTATTTAATTTCATTTTTGAATTAAGATTTAAATTTTACTAAGTAGCTACAATTGATTTTTATCTTTTGAATTTATAATCTTTCCCTTTTATGGGAACTTTATTGAATATTTGGTTTGATCTTATGTTACTTGGTTTGAGGCTTTACTTGTTATTTTCAAACTATTGCCATGTGTAGTAATGTAACTATGAGAAACGATCATACTCACGAAGGGTCTTTGACAAATTGTTTGGGGGGAGTTTATGGCTTAGGGAATTATTGTTAAAGGGGTTAATGAGATTGGTATGGGACAATTATAAACCATTTCCCCTAGATCTATTTGAATTCTATGTGCCACTATGATACTATGCATTCTTAGAGAGCTTTGGACATTGTTCATCCTCATCCCTCATGCCATTGTGTGAGTTCATGATGAGTTAAATGTGAATTCAAGTTATGTGATGTATAAATAATGAGATATGTTGATGGGTTGTATATGAATATTGGGATAAGTTTTTGAAATTCTAGAATTTGATCAAGGTATGTTGATAAGATATCAAAATTTTCAATATATGTGATGTGATACAATATATATGTAGATTTGATGGATTGGATAAAGATAATTTGTAGTTAATTAAAGTGATATATATTTTCTTGCATGTATTAATTTGATTTGGAACCAATATGGTTGTCTATAAATTATGTTGATTGAAATAATTATGTTGAATGATAAAATGTTAGTGTGATTTTTGTTTATACATGTGTAACTCTATTTAGAATAACGTGTTTGTTACATTAAAAACTAGATGAATAATGTTGAAATACTTGTAAAGAAATTTTAAATGGATGAATTTACTATGTGTATAACTCCTCAATTGTGTCAAGATGCATATATGGTAGGATAATCTTTGTTTTTATAATTTTTTTAGATGTCATTGTGGGGGAATTCATTCAAAAACCTTAGTAACTTCTAGGAAGATGTTTAAACTAGGGAGAGGGTAATGTAAAGCCCCTCCCTTCATACAACAATTATAACTTTGTGTGTTATGGTTTGGATAGTTATGATATCATTGTAGTATATAAGTGTCAATAGTTAATGTCATTTTAGTTCTATATAATAACTAAAATGTTATTCATATTAATGTGTGTTGCTCTAATTAGGTTAAGTTTTCTATCCTTAATGACTTCTAAGAGAAATTATATATAAGGGGGGGAGAATGTAAGCCCACTTGGCCAACTCCCCATAATATATCTAGTGATCACTTCATATTTTTGACAAAGTAATCTTGTTAAAAGAAAATTATAAATGAAATAAAATTGATCAAGTTGTGACTGAGCTTAATGGTTAAGGTAATTTATAACTACCTTTTCTTATGTTGAGTGATTAAATTTATGTTTTTCTAATTTTGGTGGTTGAGTGTGATCCAAGTATAGTCTTCATGGAATCAAGACGATGGAAAATACGCATTTAAAAAAAAGATATTTATATAAGGTTTTAACTATGAGTTGGATGCAGAATAAGAGATATGGATTCACTTGACTTCACCTCACCCAATTTTTATGGTTATAATATTGACTTCTGTGTATATGACATACAATAGAATCTCACCTTTTTTGTTTTTCTATATATATTCCATATTTAATGGATTATAAAATATTGTTAGTAGTTTCAAGAATAAATGAAGATTAACATTTGATATTTATAATTATTGAATAGAAAATAAAAGAAGAAATGTTAGTTACTGACTAGAATTAGCATGGTATTCAATATAGAATAGTATCATAATTGATAAATAAAAAATATCAAATTGATGAGTACAAAGTATTGCTTATAATATTATTACTAATTTTTTATTTTACAAAGAGGTAAAATGTTTGGTCAATAAAGAAACCCTTTATTATAAATGTAGTTCAAATAAATAAAAAAGCTCACAAAAGAGGTGTGTAAGGTTGAGGACAAAAATTTAAAGATCTCCATTTTTCTTTAAATCAATGTTTTGCATGATCACTTTATTGGACCTTTCAACTCATCCAACTCATCATTAACTTCTCCACCCCTTGTCTGTTGACACCATTTCTATCAAACTTCTTCACTCATCAAGACTACCACATTATGCCTGCTCAATATCTAGTTGAAGGTTATTTATAGGACTAGGACTGAAACGTGGATTGCCACATCACCATACAAAGGTTTCATTCTACTATTGGAGATTTTCTTGACTTGGATTTCCCTTTATAACTCTTGGTTTAGGATAATAGCTTGGAAGGAAAAAATTGATAGTTAACAATAGTATGACATGCAGAGGAGGCAGAGTGAATGAAGATGGAAGGAGGCATGATGTGGAGTTAAAGGAAGGAATAGAGTGGTGTACACAAGGATTATGAAATTTTATGGGGGGACAATGCCAATCAAAAAGGGGGAGGTACTTAATGGATTGTTTCAAATTGCACATGTGGATATACAATTATGGTTTTCGGGCACAAAATTCTCTTTTAATGTCACCTTAATGGATGTGCATGCTCGGTGATATACCTCCCATTTTTAGCACATATAAAAGAGGGGGGGTGGGGGAATTGTTGAGGGTAGGCACATTACAATGCCAAGGCCAACTCTTAGAGCTTTTCTCAAATCATGGCTTCTTTGCAACCCAATTATGAGGACTCATGTTATTGCATGATGGAAAACATAATGTACCAAATCCATTTGTGTAGTAGTATGGTCATGCTAGAGGGGCACAAAGGAGGGGGTTTGGAAGATGTGCCTTGTGGAGGTCTCATGAACAATATTTCTAGGATGTGCCTTGAGGAGGAGACTTGAATTAGAAGAAAAGAGCTTTGTTGGGCACACTATTTGGGGAATTCAAATCTACCTATGCATGGGCCTCAAATCTTTCTATGAGCTTGCCTCAAATCCGCATGGGAGAAGTGCCACAATTTGGCCATAGATTCTTCCTATGTAAAGAGAAATATCATAATTAACTTTCATGAATCATTCAAAACATAGCCATAGAAAGAGAAATCAGGTATGTACAATTCCTATTCTTTTAACTTCATTCCTATGAAAGATTAAATTCCTAGTGTTATTTAATTTGTTAACTGCCTTAAGCTAAGTTATATTTTTAAGTTATAGAAAATTATAGTTAAAATTCCTTTGCTACATTTATTTGGTAGATTGGTGAAAACTATATAGTGAATACAATAAACTATTTTTTTTCTTAAGACTAGTATGGTTGAGATCATCTCTATCACAAGTTATTAGATGTAAGGGTGTATTCATAATACATGTCAAAAATTAATCTTTTTCCATTATACTTTGTATTTTAAAATTTCATTGTATGGAGGCACAACTGATGCAAGTGAACTATTTGATAGATTGCTTGAAAAATATTGAAATGAGACAAACATAATGAAATATGTGATTTACATTATATATATACAGGTCAAAGGAAAATTTTTTACATCTTTTATATTTTAATATATCAAATCTATGTTCTTATACAAGTCATGATACACGGGTATAAACACCTATCAACCATGAGAATATTACAAGAATATTCAAGTTTATAACATGTTATAGCTATTATAGCACCGAAATAGTATGTCATAATGACGCATAACCATGTATATCTAATCATAAATATTTGTTGACATGTAGTTACCTTATAGAGTAGTTTATACCTATTATTTTTAATAAGATAAGTTTATAAATTCAGGCACTTCAAAATAGATAGGTATGCTTGGTTGTTGCATATAGACAAGGGTTTATAGGAAAGCTATTTTAGATTCCTTAGTGGGTTGAGTGACCTCCATTTTGCAACCACTCCGCTCTATTATGACTTTTTCTTAAACCATAATATTTACTTGACTATGATGAAGTCTTTGGCCTATCTCCTATGCATAGAGTTAAGATATAATCAAAGTCTAGTATGGCACCAAGATTAATATATATGTTTTTTATGCATAGGTTATTGGTGTTAAAATCCAATCCATTGTCTCTTGTTGGCTTAATATAGAACTTTATATTTTGTAGAATATAAATTGGATAACCTATGCTTGTAACCCCTAGAGTTTGTACTAATTTTTAAAACCAAAGTATTTATGTTTGTGCAAATTGATTTTATATAAAGAATGATTTATCCAAATTGACACTTCAATTTTGTGCTTTTATATTGTAACTATTGATGATTTGTTTCCTACGAAATTTTACAATAGCTACAAATGCTATAGGAATAACTATGTTTGGTTTTATAGTCATGTTGATTTGAGAATTCTTGTTATGTTGGTAAAGTATTTGCTTCTCCAATATTTGCTCATTATCAATGTTAGAAGAATACTTGATGTCAATACGGACTCTAGTTTAATGAAAACCAATGTTATTTTAGCCGGACCTTGTGAACCTATCTTGGATGATCTATTTCCTATTTGTTGGCCACTAGCTAAATTGTGTGTGTCGGGTCTTAGTCAATTATCTTGGATTTGGTTATAATATCATATTAATTTAAAATTGGATGGAATTTTTGAAGAATATTAGAAAAATGCTATCAAAGTGTCCTACGAGATTTTAAATCTTGCTAATTGGAAAGAATTATTAGAGGCCTAAGTTATTTTTTTTGATAAAAGGAAAAAATCTTGTATGTTGTATTAATATAATATCAAATAATTACCAAATGGCTTTAGACAACAAAGACTATGCAACCTAGAGTTTTACATGGAACAATATTTAAAAATCTTGCTGCCAAAATTTCATTAGAATGCCCAACTTTGGACTCTATACAATATGAATTGTCAACATAAAACAAAAAGCTATTTTTCAAATTTTAAATGCCTCTGCATGGATAGTGAATCAAATTTTCTCTTTGCTCCTCTTGCACTATTGCCTGATCCTGAATGACCAAAACAATATGTGAACCACATCAAGCCAAGTGTCATCCTATTAATCATATTCGTTCATTGCCATTGACCCACTGACAACACTGTTTTGCCTTCCCATCATCACAATATCGAGGGGACTTCAAATGCCTTCCATTCAAAATGACTAGGTCTCCTCGAGGTGAGAGTCTCCTTATCTTTATTGCATTATCAACATGTCGAGGGGATGACACTTGATGTCTGCCCAAAATATTAGTGTCACCACAATATGACATGTTGCCTCATCAAAGGGACTCCAGAATGACTCCCACCAAAAACAAATCACACTGATGCTTTTATGATGTCATGTTTACTACCCATTGAGATGTCAAGGGGACATCAAGTGTCATCCCATCGACATGAAGCACTCTTTCCCATGAAACTCCAACATAACCCCTTTACATTGTTGCTTTCACCATTAGTCCCTCGATGGGACATTGAACAAGGTCCCATCAAATTTCAAGCCTCACTCAGATGTAACTCCATTGCGACCCCTTCACCAAAGTATTCCATTTCACCTTGTCGAAGGGACTTCAAATCAACTCCCACCGAAAACATCAATCCACATTGATGCATTTATACTGGTATGTTCACTACCTATCAAGATGTCGAGGGGACATAAAATTTTGTCCCACCATCATGAAGCACTCTCATCGATGGAACTCCATTGCAATCCCTTTACATTGCTACTTCTACCATCGGTCCGTTGATTGGACATAAAATAGGATCCTATTGAAGTCTAGACCTCACTTTGATGTAACACCATTACAACCTATTCACTATCATACTATGGCCATGTTGCTATGTCGAAGGGAATCTAGCATAGTGACATAAAACCTAATTAACAAAACTCGATAAAACTTAGTGAAGTATGAAACCTTCTTTTTGCTTCCTTTTTTGGGGGTCAAGGATCAAGGATCCCTCATACGCTTTACAATGCTTAAAAATCACAATCCACAACCATAAATCTTGAAGTTCAAAATCTGATCAGGTTTAGAGAAGTGTGAAACCTTCTTTTTACTTCCTTTTTTGGGGGTCAAGGATTGGGGATCCCTCATACCCATTACACCACTTAGCCCTAAAAAGCCCTATCCATACAGTTTGAATCTTAAGACCTGATCAAAATATAAATTTGACTAACTCCACTTTTGTGAATGCCCACAATTTGACCTCCAATCTCTCAAAGTTTTGTTGCCCACTTTCGATCAACTTGCTAACTTCCTTTCTATGCGACCATTAGACTTGTGAAAGCCAAACAATTGACCTCCAATCATCAAAAGTCTAATGCCCGAATTTGTTCAAATTTTTAAGGAATTTCTTAGGTGTGAGTTAAGCGATATCATTGATGCCTGATAACTACACCAATGTGACCATATTTGAAGAAATTCAGTTGGGCACCCATATTATTGCTCTGCTTCCCCTAATTTTAATTTTTGCCCATTATTCTCCCATATTTACTTGTGTTGCGATTCTATCCTGCTCAATTAGCTTATTTAAATGAGGATGTTATCCTATACTACAAGTTTTCTTTGCAATTGAGACCACCTGATTATCACACCCCATTTTTGCAAGGTCATCTACCACCTTATTACCCTCATGATATGTATGAGGAATGTGATATGATTGTAACTCATCTATCAAAAAGCCATACCTTCTGAAGAATGTAATTCAAATTGCAACTCTGACTCCTTTCTTTGCATTAATTTATAATAATCAAAGAATCCCCTTCTATATGTAATTTTTGAAAGCCAAGATTGATAGTGAGTTGTAGCCCCAACAACATTGCTTGAGATTTTGTTGTATTGTTTGTGCCATGATGGAGTTGAAAGGACTTAGCCGCTACCATTGTACCAAATGAATCCTAAATGTAAACTCCTGCCCCTGAGATTCCTAGATTCCCTCTTGAGGCCCCATCAAAATTCAACTTATGAAAAACTTGGGGAGGTGGTTTCAATTTAATCAAGCTCCTATCCAACTTTGTATTTATGAACTTGTGTAGGCTACCCTTAAAAGGAAAGACTATATACTCCCAATTTTGAAAAATGCTACTGTCCCGATTTATAGATTGTGACACTATTTTTTTAATTTTTAAAATGGTACAGTTGATTAAAGAAACTTCTTTCCTAAAGATGTGCTTATTCCTCTCCCACCAAATGTACTAAACAATTATTGCAAGAATGACTCTCCAAATACTAGAAAATAAAGATGTCTTATATAAGAACAACCAACTTTGGAATAATTCCCAAATAGCTTGTGGTAGTGGAAGATACAAATTCAATTTTAATTTGATGGATTCCCAACAACTTTGTGCATATGGGAAATTTAAGAACAAATGATCAGTTTCTTCTAATACTTCATTACATAAGACACAATTAAAAGGATCTACTATACCCAATTTTATTAGCCTCTCACTTGTCAACACTCTTCCTTTTAGGACTAACCATACAAATGTTTCTGATTTGGGAAGCACTTTATCATTCCAAAAAAATGAGTATGCTCTTTGAGATAGTAAATGATCAACATTATTAAGTAGAGATTTGTACCCTTGCTTTATCAAATAACTTCCATTTTTTGCAGGGGCCCATATAACCCCATTTGGATTCTTTGAAAATAACACCATTCTATCGTTTATTAAGGTTTGTATGAGAACTTGATGTACAGTCAGAACTGTAGTGCATGAAAAATCTTTCTAGGATACCTTTCTTGTTAACCTGTCTACCTCCCCTACATAATATTTTAACTTTGTCTCCCATACACTGATTAAAATGTCCATTACAACTTGTAGTTCTTGAATATTTTGAAGTGGAGGTAAGCCATTCCATGAGTTCAAGCAAAATTTTACCTCTTCCCCATTATGGACTTCCCATGTTAAGTATGAATTGATGAATTTCCTACAAGAGATTAAAAATTCCACATGGCTGACCCTTCTAGTAGGTTTGAGATTGTGAATATTCTTGTTGGATTTCCATATTCTAAATCCTTTGCTTGCATTAAATTACACCATTTTGAATCTTCCTTATGGTACATTTTCCATACCAACTTTGCACCAAAAGCTAAATTTCTGCTTGAAAAATCTTGGATACCTACTCCTCCGTTCATCTTGTCCATTGCCATTTTTTTCAAAGAGATAAATGATACCTTATAATAATCATTCATGTTCCCTTTTGAAAGGAAATTTCTAATAATATTGATGAAGGTGCAACCCAAGACACAAAAAAATCACACAGAAAAAAAAAACTAACAAATCTTATTAGTTTTGAAGTATGAAATTCTTACATATAGAGAATCTCCAATCCTCGAGTTCTGCAATACATGCAAATTACAGAAAAGAAATTACAGAAATTCCCCTTTTCGCAACATGTGATCTTCTTTCCCAAAAAACCACTCACAAAAATCAAAAACTACCCCATAAATAGCCCAATTCTCCGTTTGGGGCCAAAAACAACATTCTAATTATGCACAAACTTCCAGAAGCCCTAACTCAAGATCTAACCGTTGGATCTTCAATGATAATACCTTTTCGGAAAGGTCTTGCGAAAATGAAGTGTCAAAAAGTGGGGCCTAAAGGCTAACCACTTTCGCTTTCCGCCAATTTTCAGGCCCATTCGAAGCCTTTAAGTCCCTCAAAATTAGCTCCGAATATTTTGTAGGGCAAAAAGCATAAATTGAAACTTGAATAACTTTTGAACCAGGAAATATCTTCACCTGATTCTTTCACCAAAGTGTTTATTATTTTGTCCTAAAGCTTCCCTTAAATTTCTGTCTCCTTACGCCTTCAAAATCATACCTGCTAAAAATAGCAGTTGAGCAGAAAAAGCAGAAAAGCAGTTCTGAAAGTTGGGAATTCTTCTTCGACGAAAAGGGTATGCAGAAATGCAAAAACATATACAAAACTCTAAATGAAAGTAAACATATTTTTGGGTGATGTAGGATTGCCCTTACACCACTGGATGCTCCTGCATTAGACACCCAGGGTAATTTGAAAAGTGACCTTGCCACTTCTCAGATGGTTGAGGAAAACCCAAACGGTCAACCTCTGCCTTAGACAACCAAGATGAATCTTCCAGAGGCCTTCCTCTCCATTTCACCAAATATTCTTCATACTGCCTGTTTCTAGTACTCCTTCCCACATGGCTATCAAAGATTTCTTCGATCTCCTCCTTTTCTGAAGTAGGTGCTGGAATACCACACTGTTCCATTGCTGGTACTTCCTCTACGCCAGCCTCATGATATTCTGTCAAATCTGCGATGTTAAACATAGGGGAAATGTTGAATCCATCTGAGAACTCTACCTCATATGCATTCCCTGAATCATGCCTCTTCAAAATTTTACAAGAACCAAACTTCTTCATCTTCAATTTGTTATAGGTTCCTATTGGAAACCTTTCTTTCCTCAAGTGGACCATCACTTCATCACCAAACTGAAACTCCTTATACCTCCTTTTTTGATCTGCCTTAGCCTTATACTGCATATTCATCTTGTTAATGTGTTCTTTTACCTTCTTATGCATATTCTTGATGTGTTCTGCAAAGTCTTCAGCTTCAGCACTTGTCTTCTTCTCTTCGTCCATCTTTCTCAATTGTGGAGTAGTCCTAGGACTACTTCCATACATAATCTGGAATGGTGATCTACCAGTGCTTCTATTGATAGAATTGTTGTAAGCAAATTCTACCTAGGGTAAGATCAAGTCCCATCCCTTTGGTTTATCTCCTACCAAGCATCTCAGTAGGTTACCCAGACTTCTGTTCACAACCTCAGTCTACCCATTAGTCTGGGGATGGTGTGCAGAACTAAACTTCAAATTTGTTTTCAACTTCTTCCACAAGGTCCTCCAAAAGTATCCAACAAATTTTGTGTCACGATCTGAGACTATACTCTTTGAAAAACCATGTAGCCTCACCACCTCTCTAAAGAACAAGTCAGCAATGTGGACTGCATCATGGGTCTTCTAGCATGGGATGAAAGGTGCCATCTTCGAAAACCTGTCAACCACCACAAATACTGAATCATTCCCTCTTTGTGTCCTTGGAAAACAAGGAACAAAGTCCATACTTATATCCTCCCATGACCTCTCTGGCACAGGTAAGGGCTGATACAACCCTGTATTCTGACTCACTCCTTTAGCCATTTGACATACCCTGCAACTCTGCACAAACTTCTTCACATCTTGTGATAACTGAGGCCAATAATAATGCTCACTGATAATGGAAATGGTCTTATCCCGATCAAAACGTCCTGCCATTCCTCCACTATGCTTCTCCTTTATCAGATTCTCCCTCATGGAACTCCTCAGAATAAACAATTGACTTCCCTTAAACAACATGCCTTCTTGAATTAGGAAATCCAACCACTTTGTCCTATCAACTATCATAGGTTCCTTGCAAGCTTTCCAAGCCTCTGCAAAATCAGGATCATTCAGGTACAATGTCTTGAGTTCATTGAACCCAACCACCTCAATCTGCATTTCTATCAACAATGTATGCCTCCTACTTAAGGCATCTGCAACCCTATTTGACTTACCACTCCTATGCTTTAAAACAAAGGTATAACTCTGCAAAAATTCTACCCATTTCATATGCCTCTGATTTAATTTTCCCTGACTACTCAGGTACTGCAATGCTTGATGATCAGTATACATAACAAATTCCTTCGGCAACAAATAATGCCTCCATTTCTTTAATGCTTGAGCTATTGCATAAAATTCCTGGTCATATACAGAGTACTTTCTCTTTGCATCATTTAGCTTTTCACTGAAATAGGCAATGGGCTTACCTTCTTGGCTTAATACTGCTCCAATGGCACAACCACTAGCATCACAATCTACCTGAAACACCTTATTGAAATCTGGGAGAGCCAAAACAGGTTGTTCTGTCACCTTCTGCTTCAATAGATCAAAACTCCTTGCTGCTCCAGTGCTCCACTTGAACTCTTTTCTATCCCCTCTCATTGTTTCAGTTAGGGGTGCACAAATACTACTGAAGTTTCTAATAAACTTTCTGTAAAAACTGGCCAAACCATGGAAAGATCTCACCTCAGTAGCAGTTCTTGGGGTAGGCCATTCCAGAATAGCCTTCACCTTCTCTAGGTCCATCTTGAGACCTTTTGTCGAGACAACAAACCCCAAGTACACTAACTCCTTCACAAAACTACACTTCTTTAGATTAATCAACAACTTCTCTTCTCTTAACTTCTCAAAGAATCTACCAATATGCATTATATGCTCATCTAGTGACTTATTGAATATCAAAATATCATCTGAATACACAATAACAAAGCTTCCTAGGAAATCTTTCAGTACCTTGTTCATGAGCCACATGAATGTGCTCGGTGCATTGGTTAGCCCAAAAGGCATGACTAACCAGTCGTACAGGCCCTCTTTGGTCTTGAAGGCGGTCTTCCATTCATCTCCCTCTCGAATCCAAATCTAGTGATATCCACTCTTTAGATCAATCTTAGTGAAGTACTGAGCTCCACTCAAACAGTCTATCAGATCATCCATTCTTGGTAGGGGAAATCTATACTTGATTGCTATCTTGTTTATGGCCCGAGAGTCTGTACACATCCTCCACTCCCCATCCTTCTTTGGTGCTAGTACTGCAGGTACTACACATGGACTCAAACTCTCTCGAATCAAACCCTTTCTCAACAACTCCTCAACTTGTCTGTTTAACTCCTCATTTTCTGCAGGATTCATTCTATGAGCTGCCTTATTCAGCAAACTGGCTCCTGGGATCAAGTCAATTTGATGACTGATCTTCCTCATTGGTGGTAAACCCTCAGGTACATTATCAGAAACAATATCCTAAAACTCATTCAATAACCCAGAAACTTCTACTGGAACCTTCTCACTACCCTCCTTATCCATTTTAGGAATCAATGCATAACACACATGCTCATGTTTCATGCCTTCTAAAAATTTCCTTCCATCAACATAACAAATTCTAGCACTACTGCATACCTTTTCTTCGGCCTTCTTTAGGGGTTTCAACTTATGGCGGACTCCATCCTTCATCAGAAAATAAGTGTTTGCATGGCCATCATGTACAACTCACCTGTCAAACTGCCACGGCCTCCCCAACAACATGTGACATGCATCCATGGGGATGATATCACAGAGTACCTCATCATGATAGCTTCCGATCTTGAACTTCACCAGGCACTGCTCATTGACTAGAACTTTGTGGTCTTTCTACAACCAGGTAATCCGATATGGATGTGGATGCCTTTCCCTCTTCAGCTTCAACTTTGTAACCATTTCTTTTGACACAAGATTATCAGTGCTCCCACCATCAATAATGACATCACAACATTTGTCTTCACACTTACACCTTGTGTCAAATAGATTCTTCCTTTGTTCTGGCTCCTTCTCTTCAGTCACTAGGGATCTTCTAACCACCAGAGCTTCTCCCCTTTCAGCATCATCTAAATGCTCAGATTGAGCCTCCTCATCTACATGCACAACCCTTGCATGACCTTCTGGCCTTTTGTCTGTCCTTCCTTGGTATTGTGGACATTCATAGGCTCGATGCCCTTCTTCACCACATCGGAAACAAGTTCCTCTGAAACCACCCCTTCTGGGTCCTTGCCCAAATCTTCCTCGTCCTCTACCTCTTTGATCATCACCATTCTGATCACGTGGGTGGTAGAAGTTATCATTCCTCTGGCTTCGACTGGTACCCACATCTTCACTTTTCTTCTCATCCTCATTTCGGCTTCCAAAAGATCTTCTGCTACCCTTTCCGCTTTGACCTCCTCGTCCTTCTTGCTTACTGTCCAATCTTTTCTTCAACTTCTCTTCAACTCTCAGCGAAAATTGGTAAGCATCCTCAATGGTGGCCATTCTGACCAAGCTTAGCTCCTCTTGAATGCTCGGTCGTAACCCATTAAGATAACGGGCTACCTTTTCCTTGTTGGCCTCTACATGTCCCGTTCTGATGATTATCTTGTGAAAATATTCTGTGTATTCTTTCACAGATCTACTTCCTTCCTTCAACCCTTGCAATTTCTTCAATAGATCTAACTCATAGTCCATTGGCATGAACTGCTTCTTCAGTTTCTCCACCATGCGATCCCATCTGGTGATCTTTCCCTTTTCTCTCTTATTTCTTTCTAGTTGGACCTCTTTCCACCAGATACTGGTGTGGCCCTTCAGCTTAGTTTTTGCAAACTTAACCCGATCTGGGTCCTCTACTTCTCCATACTCGAAATACTCTTCCAACTCATTGATCCAATCAATCAACTCTTCCGGGTTCAAACTACCGGAAAAACTGGGAACTTCTACTCTAGGTCTTTTTCCGATCTTCGAAATAGCCCTTATCAACCGCATTTGATCTTGATCAATAAATTCTTCTTCCTCTTCTACATCTAAATCTTCTACCTCTTCTTCATCCTCACTTTCTTCTCCTCTTCTTGGGTTTACCCCTCTTCTTAACTCTCTTTGTAATGCATTAATTTGTCTCTGGAGGGCTCTGAAACCCTCGACTGCTAATGGATCTCTTCCACCAGCATTTCTGGCACCACCTCGCCTACCACGCGCCACTCTTGGAGGCATCTTGAATATCTTGAACCCACAACCACAGTCCTAGTGTGAACTGCCTCACGATCAGCAATCTATCCACACGCTCAAGAAAACCCGCTCTGATACCACTTGATGAAGGTGCAACCCGAGACACAAAAAAATCACACAGAAAAAAAAAAACTAACAAATCTTATTATTTTTGAAGTATGAAATTCTTACATACAGAGGATCTCCAATCCTCGAGTTCTGCAATACATGCAAATTATAGAAAAGAAATTACAGAAATTCCCCTTTTTGCAACATGCGATCTTTTTTCCCAAAAAACCACTCACAAAAATCAGAAACTACCCCATAAATAGCCCAATTCTCTTTTTGGGGCCAAAAACAACATTCTAATTATGCACAAACTTCCGGAAGCCCTAACTCAAGATCTAACTGTTGGATCTTCAATGATAATACCTTTTTGGAAAGGTCTTGCGAAAATGAAGTGTCAGAAAGTGGGGCCGAAAGGCTAACCAATTTCATTTTCCACCAATTTTCGGGCCCATCCGGAGCCTTTAAGTCCCTCAAAATTAGCTCCAAAGATTTTGTAGGGCAAAAAGCAGAAATTGAAACTTGAATAACTTTTGAACCAGGAATGATCTTCACCTGATTCTTTCACCAAAGTGTTTATTATTTTGTCCTAAAGCTTCCCTTAAATTTCTGTCTCTTCACGCCTTCAAAATCATACCTGCTAAAAATAGCAGTCAAGCAGAGAAAGCAGAAAAGCAGTTCTGATAGTTGGGAATTCTTCTTCGACGAAAAGGGTATGCAGAAATGCAAAAACATATACAAAACTCTAAATGAAAGTAAACATATTTTTGGGTGATGTAGGATTGCCCTTGCACCACTGGATGCTCCTGCATCAAATTTTTTTAATTTCTAACACAATTGGATTTGGAGCTTTAAGAATTGTCGAGAAGTAATTTGGGATGGCTGCTAAGATTGTTTTAATCAACATGATGTGTCTTGCTAATGACATCCTCCGACCCTTCCACATTGAGATCCTTGACTTTAATGTATCAATGAATTTCCACTAGTGTGAAATATTATTAGCCCCTACAAAAAAATAATTCACATATATGTACAAGGAAGCTTGACTAGCTGAAACCCCAATGCTTTCACAATTTTCCTCTTTATTGTTGCCTTTGTATTGAATACATAAATCTTAGATTTTGCTACATTATATTTTTTCCCAGATGTTGATGCATAATTTTCTAAGACCTCCTTTATTTGAGAGGCTTCTACCATTGAATATTTCCCAAATAGAATTGTGTCATCATCAAAGAGGGGGTGATTTACTAAAAAGCCTATGTGTGGAATCTCTACCCCATGTCGCAATCCCTAGCAATCCCTTTCTACTTAACACTTATGCCATGATAATGAAGAAGAATGGTGATAATGGACCCTCTTGCCTTACCCCTTGTATTACACTGAAGAAATTAGAAGGGGAGCCATTAATGATAACTACAAATTTATCCCTTGACAAAGAAGAATGAATCCATTTACACCACCTTTTGTGAAATCCAAATTTTGACAGAACTTTCATCAAAAAATTTCAGTCCACTCTATCATATGCTTTCATCATGTCCAACTTGATAATGAAAGTAGGTAAATGGTTCATGTTAATTGAGTGCAATACTTCATGATCAACAATTTCCCCTTCAACAATTTCCCTCCCTGACATTAATCCTCCCTGCCCTTGGGAAATAATAGATGAAATAAAGGACTACAACCTTAAATAGATTACTTTTGTAAATATCTTATAAACTATATTACAAAGTGAGATTGGCCTAAAGTCTGCAAAGGTTTTGGGATCCTTAAATTTTGGCAAGATAGAAATATTTGTTACATTGAACCACTTCAACATTGTACCCATTCTTCTTGACTCTTCTATAACCTAAATAAGATCAAAACCCACTACTTCCCAACATTTTTGAAAAAATATGGCTATGAAACCATCTAGCCCTAGTGCTTTATCTGGTGGGAAGGAGAATACTAAATTCTTCAATTTTTCTATTGTAAATGGCTTCAACAAACCCTTATTAATTTCCTCACCAATAATATTTGGGATCGCATCTAATAGCTCTTATTAATTCTTCAAACTTTGTGAATTCTTTCTTTGAGGTGTAGAGAATAGAACAAGAATAATTTCACTCCTTCCTTCTAAATGTCAAACTCTGTGAGAAACCTCCCTTCCATTGAACTATTAATTGAAAAAATTATGTTAGGAACCTTTTTGATCTGGGTGGATGACTGGAAATATTTAGTATTATGATCTCCCTCCTTCAACCATAACTCTCTAGACTTCTACCTCTAATAAATTTCCTCTCGTGCACTAAACTCTTCCCATTCTTCCTGCACCTTTTTCTCCTTATCAAAAGTTGAAGCATCCAAACCATTCTTTATGATGTGCTCATGGATTTCAGATAATTCCTTAAAAAACTCTTGAAATTCATAAGACAACTAAGAGGGGGGTGAATCAATTGTACCGATTTAATTTTACTTCTAACCCCAATCAATTCCACTTTAACTTTAATATGTTATTAAGTATAAACATGAAATTTTGATAATAGAAAGCAAACACCAGAGACACCAGATTTAAATGGAAAACCCAATGAGGGAAAAAACCATGGTTAGGATAAACTCACAATATAATAGTAATGCAATACCAGATACAAAGGCTCACTGTCAAATGGCTCAATACCCATAAATGATTCACTATTCAGATACAAAGGCTTATTGCCTAAAAATATGACTCACTATCTAGAAAGAGGCTAACTACCTACAATCAAATAAAGATAATAGAAAATACACCATAATAGGTTCCATACATTCACAACTTGATCAATGGATTGCATACACCATCAAATCATTGCTTTCGGGAATCTAACACATCAAAGTATTGCTGCCTTGATACACTTTCACACACTTCACACACTTTTTCAATTTGTAACATCTTGAATTTCATTTATACCATCTCCAACCTTAGAAACTTTATCCAAGGTTGGATACACATCCTTTATTTTACAAATTCAAATTAGGTCAGCTACTCAACATTCCTGTGGTGGATAATAATGAGAGAGAACCAATTAAATATTTAATTAGGATCCAAACAACATATTGGATCACTCAAACACTTCCTTAATTGATGCTTAGTCTTCATGTAATGTGTAAACATGAAGTCAACCAAACCTAATAAAAAAACCAATGATCTTTGAAGTATGTGCACCCACAACAAGATAATGACACGTGGATCATAAAAGACACTTCACCAGACATTGGAACACCTCTTAGAAAAATTCAGATACATCCACAACAATTGCAACAAAATTTATACACAAAGCATTCTTCAACAGTCCAATCAGACTATACAATCACACATAATAGCTCTGAAACAAGCCTTCCGGAGCACCAAACCACAAGAACGTTTTCCAAAACACAAGGAACATCAATATTAACCTTCTTCCAAATCTACAAGATCTAAGATAAACCACTAGAAGACTAAATAGTAGAGACATCTCTCCCATTCCACAGATAAATAGTTCTACCAAACTAGTTCACACACAGATGAACACATCTTTCACTCTCCATCAACCCAAAAGTTAAAACTCGGGATATATTATCACTTGAAGCTCATAAACATTACTACAGATCCACATAAGAATATGATCAACATAGAATAAATGCAAAGCACATTACTAGAGCACACTCATAACACACACACAACATTGTCTTCATTGTTTATTAATTTTCTCAAAAGCACTTGACATCTGCACATTTGCAATACCGGTAATATAGCTCCATGTACTCTCAACACTTCTACAGTATCTCAACTATACATGTACCACCTACAATCACTCTAAACTATGTTGACATCAATGAAAATATTAATGACAACACCACCAAACACATCCATACTAGCAACAATCTCCCCCTTTGTCATTGATGGCAACACATGATATGAAAAACCATCAAAGACAACACACACAATCTAATGCTTCTTCTTCTCTTTCTTTTTCATATTAGATAGCCTGCACAAGAATTTCTACACTCTTCTCCTTGTAGGATGACACTCTCTCCCCAAAATATAAATAATATTTTTCATATGACTCTCTCCCCCCTTTTGACATCAATGGCAAAGATTTTTTTTTCATGAAACTTCTACCATATAACACTCTTATCACTCCCCCTTCAGAGTGAAATCACATCTCATACTACAAAAATTATACTCTCTACTCCCCCTAAGGAGTAGACCTCAATCATTAGTCCAGACCAAAAATATTTTATAGATCCACTAGACTGATGCACCTCCATATGCACCTAATTTAAGGAAGGAGGGGCAGTAACCCCTCACTTCTCCTTGAGATACTCAAAATTATCTTTCATAAGAGCCTTAGTGAATATGCCAACAATCTGATCATTAGTAGACACATCATTACAACAAATCCCTATGATTATCTCCCTTTTTTGTTTCCATCCACTGTTTTAATGTATTTTTCTCCATTTTTTGGGAAACATCAACACTATTTATCGGGATGGCACTATTTTTGGCACTTTTTAAGCCAACCAGAACAAGCTAGCACTAATTTTGACACTATCATCAATATTAGTGCCAAGATTAGCATCGACATTAGCATCCAGTGTAACACCCTTATTAACGACGAGATTAATGCCAATATTAGCACCGAAACTTATGCCTACGGTAATCCCCATATTAGCGCCTAAATTAGCAACCAAATTAATGTCTACATTAGCGCCCATATTAGCACCTAATGTAGTGCCTAATTTACCACCTAATTGTTTTGATCTAGCATGGATTAAGGGTGTTAGAACAAAAGAACCTTCCCCAATATTCACTAGCCTTCAATTTCTTGCCTACATTTAACTTGCATGAAAATATCTACTGCCTTTGATTTTTCATTGTATTTAACATGAAATGCAACAATTTGTGTGACAAGATCTATATTTTCACTAGCATTCCCTTTGTATATACCCATTTATTCCTCCAGATAATCATAAACAAAGAAAATTTTGTCTTTACCACAATACTTTGTGTAGATTAAGGGTTGAGGGTTGAGAATTGAGGGTTTAAGGCTGAGTGTAGAGATTTGAGGGACATATATGGTTCAAGGATTAAGTTTGAGGATCCAATGTATAGGGTAGAGGGTATAAGGATTAATGAGGGATTAGGGTTAAGGGTACTTGAGGGTTGAGGGTTGAGGGTAGAGGGACGTACTTGAGGCTTTAAGGGTTGAGGGATTAAGGGTTTAGGGTTGAGGGATTAGGGTAGAGAGTTTACTTGGGTTTAAAGGTTTAAGGGTTGAGGGATTAGGGTTGAGGGATTACTAGGGTCGACTTGGGTAGAGGGTATTAGGACATTGATGGTAGAGGGACTGCGTAGAGGGTTGAATATTTTAGGGTTAGGGTTGAGGGTTGAGGGATTAGAGTTATAGAGAGGGAGGGATGGATTAAGGGTTGATGTATTAAGTGTCGAGGGTTGAGAATTGAGGGTTGAGGGTGGTTTAATGTATACTAGGGTAGAGGGTGTGTGTAGGGGTTTAGGGTTTAACTAGGGTTGCTTGAGTTGAGGGTACAGGGTATAGGGGTTGAGGGATTAGGGTTATTAAGGTTATTTGAGGGTAGAGGGTTGAGGGTAGAGGGTTGAGGGTTAGGGGATTAGGGCAGACTAGAGTGATTTACTTGGGACATTTAAGGGTTTAAGGGTTGAGGGATTAGGGTCGGGGGTATAAGAGGGTACATATTGAAGGGTTGAGGGTAGAGGGACGTAGAGGGTTTAATAGTTTAGGGTTTAGGGTATTTGGTTGAGGGTATAGGCCAGTTGAGGGATTACGGTTGAGGGTAGCTCGAGTAGAAGGTTTAAGGCTGATTTAGGGTTTAAGATCGAGGGTACTAATCGAGGGTACATATATGGTTTAAGGACTAGGGTTTATTGTGCAGAGTATATATAAGGTTTAAGGGTCCAGGTTTAAGGGACATTAAGGGTTAAGGGTAGAGGGTTTAGGGTATAGCTAAGACGTTTGAATATATAATGTTGAAGGTCGATTAGGGTTGAGGTTTGAGGGATTAGGGTAGAGAGTTTAGTACATAATTGGGTTTAAGGGTTTAACTAGGGTTGAGAATTTAGGGTCAAGGGTACTAGTCGAGGGTGTGTATATGCTTCAAGGATTAGGGTTTAGGGTTCAAAGTATATATAGGGTTTATGGGTTTAGGGTGCAAAGTATATATATAGGGTTTAAGGGTTTGGGGTTGAGGGATGTTAAGGGTTGAGGGTAGAGGGTTTAGGGTATAGCTAGGACATTTGAGGGTATAATATGGTTGAATTTTGATTAGGGACATTGAGGTTCCAATGTAGAGGGTAGAGGGTACTTGAGGGTTTAAAGGTTAGGGGTTGAGGGATTAACTAGGGTTGAGGGTTTAATGTATAGGGTAGATCAACATAGGGACGTAAAGGGTATAAGAGGGTTTAAGGGTTGAGTCTTGAGGGTTGAAGGTTGAGGGTAGAGGGTTGAGGGTATATGTAGGTTGAGGGATTAATTACTAGGGTTGAGGGTCCAATGTATAGGGTAGAGGGTATAGGGGTTGAGGCTAGATTAGGGTTTAACTAGGGTTGAGGGTAGACAATAAAGGGTAGAGGGTTGAGGGTTAATTAAGAGTCGAGGTATTAAGGGTTGAAGGTTGAGGGATTAGGGTAGAGAGTTTAGTAATTGGGTTTAAGGGTTTATCTAGGCTTGAGGGATTAGGGTCCAGGGTAGAGGGTATAATATGGTTCAAGGATTAGGGTTTAAGGTTGAGGGTTGAGGGTATACGGTTGATGGATAAGGGTTGAGGGTCCAATATTGTATAGGCCGGTAGAGGGTATAGGGGTTGAGGGTACGTATATGGTTCAGGGAAGATTAGAGTTGAGGGTCCAATGTATAGGGTAGAGGGTATAGGGTTATGAGGGATTAGGGTTTAACTAGGGTTGAGGGTTGATGGTAGAGGGTTGAGGGTTAATTAAGGGTTTAATGTATTTTTCTCCATTTGTTTGAAAAAAGTTGGCACTATTTATTAGGATGTAACTATATATTTTACATTGAAGGTGTATCCAATTTGAAGAAGACAACCATGAATTTTCCAATCGATGGTTGATATTAGACTGTGAACCCTTGAAACTATTTGGTCCATTGATACCCTTTTCTTGATTATTTTATCACATTATAATAATACTTTACCTGCAAAAGTCTGCCTTGTGCTACATAATATCCTATATGGATTGCATATAATTTATTTCTCTGTGTGTTGCATAATATTTGCTACTGCATATGGTTAAAGTATTTTTTATTCTAATTTTATAGGTATGCAATTATTATTTGTTCTATGAGCCCTAAATTACTATGAAGTGCTAGACAAAATTACTTTTTATTCTACTAAATTCAGTATTCTATCATTTCACTCCTTGGTATAAATTTACAAACCATTTGGTTAAAAAAATACTCTATGCATATACATATTTATTTTTTAAAGTATATAATTATAAGGATTTGTCTTCTTTTATTTTATTTTCCATTTTAAAATTTTGAGCAAGTAAATTAAAAATTTAGTAATTATAATTTTTTTTAGATTATATTAGTTGAGTTTTTTATTTTTTTAAAAACTATTTAAATACCTAATATAAATAAAAATTATACTTACTAATTCTAAAGTTTCCAATGTAAAACAAAATAAAAATAATACAAATCCTGATAATTAATTAAATACTAAAAAAACACAATCGACATCAACCTCATTTATACTCGGGGAGTACGAGATTCTTGGCTAGTGGTCTTGACATGACTTTTCAGTAGCTCAAAGGGTGGCACATACACATTAAAATGAATGCCATGACAACACGACATACATTTTAATCCAGCGAAGGTGGTGATCTCCGCATTCTGCATTTTCTTCAAGAGGCTTTGCTTGATCGAGAAAGAATAATGGAGAAGGACGTAAAGTATGCAGTGTTTAAATCAATGGAGGCACTATTTTGCTTTGGGAACGACACTATGATTTTCCTAAATTGTGGTGTGAGTTAGGGGGTTTCAAAATCCTCACAGACTAGAGGCTCAAACGATTTTTTCTGGAGTTTGATCCCTTGATGGTGGCCCCAGTGAAAATGGTTTTGGGCCAAAAGCATGTGGCCTACAATGAAACAATTTGAGTTAATTCCCACATAGTCTCTCATTTTTTGGCATCTTTGATTGATCAAGGCACCCCCAAAAGCTTAGTTTGGGAAATGATGAGCAAGTTATTCAAGCCTAATCTCCTAGGTGGCATGGATGAGGTTATTTCAGCCTCTATTCTCAACTCTGGAGTGCCATATCCAAAAGACTTGGAAATGCTAAAAAATCTTGGTTCAGTGGTCTAAATTTTTCTGCTTCTATTGGAGCTGAAAGGATCGATGTTGTCCAAACATCAGATGGTGGTTGCGTTTGGGGTGGAGTATCTAAAAAAATCTCTTGAGGTAGTAGAGGCTGATGATTTGGAGTGAGTGGATGAATTCAATGACTTAGCCCATCTCAATGTCTTCATGTGACCTTGGGCTCGTGGTGGGATGGTACTAGTTTTTTGGCTTCTACGATCATTGGTGGCTCCTAGTGGTGGTAATTCAATTTCTTTTTTGGTGATGTTTTGGTGGTTATATTGGACTCTGGTGAGTCTCAAAATGGGTGGTTTGGGTAGCCTAGAAATTTTGAGGCTAAGGTTTTTGGCTGGTTGGGAAATATATTAGAAATTTATTCTTGCAATGATAGACGATCTGTATTTTTTTGAATTTTTATTAATACAATCTCCTACTTATGTACCAAGAAAATTTAAATATTAGTAATTGTTTGTTGTTTTTGGTGGTTGTAAGTGACTATATTATTTGCATTGTTTCAATAAAAAAAATTAAATACTGAACAAAAGCAATATGTATATGCAAAAAGAATGTACATTATAATTCCCATTCTTAGTATATTAGTTGAGTTTTTAATTTAATTTTTAAGTTGTTTAATTATGAGATTTTTTTTTCCTGTAATTGGGAATTATAATTTTGTTTGACCTACTGCATCTAGTTATCATTCGTTTAAGTCATGAGTTGATCCATTAAAATCATTCTTTGTACTAGCCTCGAGTTCTAAGCTAGTCGGTCATCACACATGGTTAATCATTTAAATGCTCCCTATAGTTGGTCTATAATATTTTTTAGTTGACTTGCATTTAAGAAATATTTCATTAGGTGATTCAAAGGAGTGAGATAAGGTGATAAACACCAAGAAAATAAAGAACACACTACTATACCAGTAGGAGGGTGAGCAACATATGTGATAGAGTAGTGTACACCGCAACCCCACAACAAGAAGTCTTGAGCAAGACGATAGAGCGGTAAGCATGGAAGAAAATTGGACACCACAGTACTATGTGAGGTGGATAATATGGTTGTGTTAGAGTGGTATACATCACAACCTCACATTACGAGTTCTTAAGCAAGGTGGTAGTGTGGTAAACATTAGAATGGAAGAGAAAAACACTGCCATACTATAGTAGGTATAATAAGAGACGATGGTAGTACGGTAATTGTGGCATCATTACAATTTAAAGTATTAAATGCCCTCACACATGCTTCAAAATTAATTTCAAGGATTTGAGCTTTTTGGGAAACTATTTGGAGAAGAATTGGAATTAATACTGATATGACTAAATACCGCACCCTCAAAAGCAAGTGAATTTTCCTAAGACTATGCTCAGTTGAAATGCATTGTTGTGGACGAACCTGAGGACATCAAGAAAATGAGCTCTATGAATGATGAGTACTCACGTAAGTGCACGAATAACTCTCTGAAGAAGCTTGATTGGTGTAGTATTTGGTAGAGCTCTATTATTTGAAGTCATAGAAGGAAAAACTAAAATATTCCTCCTAAAAGAAAATAATCGAAAGTAAAAGAAAGTAATGCCAAAATTAAGGAGGAAGAAACTATGGTAAAGAAGAGACCACTCTACTAGTATATATTAAATATACTTCTAGGACCAACCAAGGAGGGAAATAAAAAATTTCTTGTAGACATGACACAAGGATGTAGGGATGCTCTCATTCCCAAATTTGGGAGGGACTTATTTTGGTATTTTTATAGTAAGAGAAATGAGAAGATTCTAGTGTCAAACCCTTGGATTTTGGATTTAGCAAAGTTGATTGTCTCGAATGTGTTTATTGATGTGGAGTTTATCAGATTACTAGCCAAGCATTATCACTCTGCAACCAAGATAGTAAGGTTTCCAAATGGCTCAATATTGGTAGAGGTAACCAGAGTTGCTATCATTGAGTGTTTTGGCTTAAATAAACAGGCTTTGATTAAACTAAACCTACAAAAGAGTGAGGAAGATTATAAGAGGTTAAGAACTTATAAAAGGGATAAGCTAACCCTATATATGAAAAGAGGCATTGGTAACATAACGATTCCCATTTCTACTTCCAATATTGAACCATTCACTATGACACATTTTCAATATTATTTTATGAATACATATCTAGCTTCGTGCCAAGTACTAGGGGTGTATGCTCAAGATAAAATGCCAATAAGCCTAATGATGATGGCCATGAGAATTCAAAACCTTGAGATTAATATTGAGTATGAATTTTCTTCATACCTTGAGAGGGTGTTGGATGATGAATTCTCACAAGCTATAGAGGATAGAGCATTGATTACATTCAAACACTATTCCTTTTTACACCATTTGATACTATACTAGAATCAGGGCCATTGGACTAAATGACTGGACTTGGCTAGAGTGGATGAGGAAAGAAATTCCACACCTATCCAAAAGTGGTGCTATATTTGGGATAGCCAGTGGAAAAATTCAAGCTTTGATATATTCTATGAAGACTTTGTGCAAAAAATCCTTCAAGTTCTTGGTTATTCAATGCCAAGATTACCAAATAAAATGCAACAATTGTTAAGATCTTTGGCCCTGAGACAAGAACAAGGTCACACACATAATTTTGGTGATTGGTTCCTTTTCCCAGAAGTTACAATAATAAGAATCTATGGTTGTCCTATTGCTCCACATACTGCCAAAGTTTTTGCCCCTCATATTAGCATTTCTTGAATTTATGTGGCAAATGACGTGGATGGAAAAGGGCATAACACACAAACAAAAGAAGGGCACATTTCCGCCAAACTTAACCAAATGTGGAGACTAGACAGTAGGCTCAGATACACTAGAGTAGTTGCAATATTACTTGAAGACAAGATATGCATTGGGTTTTGGAAAAACAAGAGCCTTTGACCCTGAAAATCATATGAATAACATAAAGCATAATATTCTTTCCAAAATGACAGTGGCACACCAAGTAGATTATGAGAAAGATGTGATAAGAAATTGCCTTACTTTTCTAGAGTTGTGATTCAAATGGAAGAAATGGGATGTGTTGGGTCTCAAAAACACAGGTTTGAACCATGAGAGGTTGCCAAGCTCTCACAATGCTTTTGGCCAACATACAAGTACAATCGATGCAATTGAACCTTCTTCTCTTTAGGTTCTGCTAGACCAAGGCGGGTGAACCTATGTGAATGATGCACACTTTGAAATGTGTTTCTTGGCTGATCAATCTATCCACAATGGAAAATGGAAGTGAATAGATTAAAACCACTACAACTAATCCTACTCCTACAACACAAATGAAAGGTTTTGAAAAGATTGTTTGTTTATGAATTTATCTCTGGGTTGTGGTAGATCAGTGCCTTCTATCCACATGGGCAATGGAGTCAAGAATATTAAGAAATGAATGTATTTACCCCTCTATCTTAATTAAAATTTTTAGGCAATTTGAAAATGAAATCTAATGACTGGCATATAATTTAATTAATTTATGACTTGCATAAATAAGGCTGGAATGTTTTCTTATCAAATTGTACTTCAACAATCCAAAAGAAATCCTAAATCAGTGTGACTTACTTGAAGGAATTTAATTTTGGCTTCAAGATACCAACAAATAAAAATCACACAAATGAATCAAACATATGTTTGATATATTGATTTAAATGATCAAAGGACTTCAAGTTGGAGACAATTAGATAAGAAATATATATTATTGCAACACAACAATTAAAAACAAGAAGGTTTCAACAATTCAAAATAATCTCATCCATTGCTCTGCTTCAAAAAAGTCTGTCATTATTTACATTTGCCTAGTCCATTTTCTCGAAAAAATATAACTCATATAGTCTAACTACTGTTGCTCCTCTCTAGAAATTGAATTTTACAAAAGATACAATGCATTCGAAGAGTCATAACTCTTCATTTTCTAGTTACAACCGTTTACATTCATGACAACAATTAAAATATTTAATTAAGTTGCCTCTAAGAAAATTAAATGTTTTTACATAAGTCTGCATTTGATTTTGTCTTAAATACTTTTCCCATCATTTCATTTTATATTTTGCTGCTTTTATTTCTCCCCTTAATACCTTTCCCTATCTTTATTTTATCATCTTATACCTTACCGCTCTTTATATTTTTATTTTATACATTGCTGCTCCCGCTCTTCATATTTCATTTTCATGGCCTTCTATTTTTACCACTCTACCATGTTCAACTTGTTGATCGACTACAGTATGGTGGTCTTAACCATCACAATCCTTTCTCCTCCTACCGCTCCACCATGGGATTTTCCTTTACCACCTATGGTACCATGGTCTTAACCATTAACTATCATCTTCGTTATCCACCGCGACACCACGATCTCCACTAACTGCTTGCCTTTATTTACCTTGCTACCACAGTCTCTGGCTTGACTGCTAGCGGTACCACAATAGCAGTCTTCATCGGTTACCTCACTACCACCGTGACACTGTGGTCTCTGGCTTGACCACGCGCGGTGTGGTGGTTACTATTTGTTGTTTTGCTGTCCGCTAACTACTAACCACTTCGTAACCACTACCGCCATACTGCAGTGACCATGCTAACTGCACATGGTTGTGCGGTAACCATTTCATCCTACCAGTCTTTGATCATCACCTCATTGCTAACCGATTATCTCACCACCATCGTGACACCACGGTCAATGAATTAACCATGCACGGTGTGGCAGTAAAACCTCATGCCAACCTGTTCAACCACTACCGCCATACCGCGAGCCCATTTTGGGAGGCTGCAGTAACACGGTAAAAGCTTATGAAATGCATATTAGTGGATCAGTTAGGTATAAAATGAATAATGAAGTGGAAAGGGATTAAAATGAACCAATTTTTATGAAAAGATAGGCAAATGAGAGATTTAAAATGGGCAAATTGCTTAGGTTTTTGATGAATTTTTGGGAAAATGTTAGGGTTTTAAATGAAAATTTTGGGTTCTAACAGTGGCTCCTATTAGGGATGAGTGATTTTTCATTTACTGCAAGAATCCATAATTCTATAGTAGAGTAGACCAAGTAAATGATATGAAAAATGAAGGCAATGGCAACTAGAGGGAATGAACAAGGGTAGAGATGGAAAATAGAGCAAAATGGAGAAATAGAAAATCCTAAACTACTGTGCATGGAAGAGAATATTTAAAGAGGCATTGCCAAGATTTGTCCATGCATTGGTAGTCCTTAATCCTCTGTACCTACTATGGTTCAAAAATCAAACCACAAGGAATGCCCCAAGCCACCCCAAAAAGAAAAAACTCCACTTTCCTTTGTCATAGAGTTTGTTTTGATTAGAGCTCACCAGGTTTCTTTTGAAACCATCCATTCCACCTACCAAAGTGTGTTCGCATTCAACAAAACATTCATAGGCATGCTCACTATCATATGTTGTTGAATGTGCCTGCAACTGCACTGGGACCTAAAAATTTGAATGTTTCAGATGGGAATCTAAAAATTCTATCTCATCAATATCTTTTGAAATAATCAAATCAAAATTATTTTCCTTTTCTTTTTTATCACCAGTTGTTATTGACACACATATTTGATCCATACAGTCTTCTTTATATATACTTGAATCAAAAAATGTTGGATACTCATCATCGATTACATGCAAACCAATATCTCATCACAGGGGTAAGGATTTGGGTAGCCTTGGAAATTACTAAAGTTAAATGGTTTATCAATAATTGAGACAAAATTTGGAGGGCCATATGGGTTTTGGTAAATCATTGATCTTTTTTAGGAAATGGAAGATGAATATTCATTTGAGGTAATGGTTGTGGTGCATAAGTGTTCTGCTGTGAATAGCACACATTACCTTCATTATCGAATTCAAATCCCTATTGTAGCATTCGTTGTTTCAATTGTAGTGTTTTTTGTTTCCAATATAACTGTTGTTGCTCCATTTCTTCCAATTCTTTCATTGTCAAGTGTCTTCTTTTTGCTTCTGACATCTTGACAAAAGGTTACTTCTCAACAACATCTATGCATTATATATCAAATTAAAACAGAGTCACCACCTACTTTTCCAAAACTAGGAAAATGAAATGGATTGCTTTGGTTTGCCCTAGCAGAATCTCCAAAAAACATATGACACTTTGCTGACTCTATAAATTGAAAGGCTGAAAATCTTCCTGAGTAATCCCCAACAGAGTCATCAAACTATTGGGTCTCAAAAATGTAGGTTTGAACCACAAGAGGTTTCCAAGATCTCACAACGCTTTTGGCCAATGTACAAGGCCAATCAATGTAATTGAACCTTCTTCTCTTTAGGTTCTACTAGACCAAGGTGGGTGAACCTATGTGAATGATGCAGATTTTGAAATGTGTTTCTTGGTTGATCAATCTATCCACAATGGAAAATGGAAGCGAATAGATGAAAACCACTACAACTAATCCTACTCATACGACACAAATTAAAGGTTTTGAAAAGATTGTTGGTTTATGAATTTATCTCTGGGTTGTGGTAGATCAGTGCCTTCTATCCACATGGGCAATGGAGTCAAAAATATTAAGAAATGAATGTATTTACCCCTCTATCTTAATTAAAATTTTTAGGCACTTTGAAAATGAAATCTAATGACTGGCATATAATTTTATTTATTTATGACTTGCATAAATAAGGCTGGAATGTTTTCTTATCAAATTCTACTTCAACAATCCAAAAGAAATCCTAAATCATTGTGACTTACTTGAAGGAATTTAATTCTGGCTTGTAGATACCAGCAAATAAAAATCACACAAATGAATCAAAAATATTCTTGATATATTGATTTAAATGATCAAAGGACTTCAATTTGGAGACAATTAGATAAGAAATATATATTATTGCAACACAACAATTCAAAATAATCTCATCCATTGCTCTGCTTCAAGAAATTCTGTCATTATTTACATTTGCCCACTCCATTTTCTGGAAAAAATCTAACTCCTACAATCTAATTACTGTTGCTCCTCTTTAGCAACTAAATTTTACAAAATATTTATACAATGCATTTGAAGAGTCATAACTCTTCATTTTCAGGTTACAACCGTTTACATTCATGACAACAATTAAAATATTAATTGAGTTGCCTCTCAAAAAATTAAATATTTTAACATAATTTTGCATTTGATTTTGTCTTAAATACTTTTCCCATCATTTCATTTTATATTTTGCTGCTTTTATTTCTCCCCTTAATACCTTTTCCTGTCTTTATTTTATCATCTTTGTTATCCACCGCAACACCATGGTCTCCACTAACCACCTACCTTTATTTACCGTGCTACCACGGTCTCTGGCTTGACTACCAATAGTACCATAGTAGAAATCTTCATTGGTTGACTCACGTCCATCGCGATCTCTGGCTTGACTGCGCATGGTGTGGCAGTGACTATTTGTTGTTTCGATGTCTGCTGATTGCTAAGCACTTCATAACCACTACTGCCATACTATAGTGACCATGCTAACTGCACGTAGTTGTGTGATAGCCATTCCATCCCACCAGTCTTCGTTAATTGCCTTTTTGTGAACCGATTATCTCACCACCACTGCGACACCGCGGTCATGCGGTGTGGCGGTAAAACCTCATGCTAGCCCATTTAACCACTACCGCCATACATCGAGCTCATTTTGAGAGGCCACGATAAGGCAGTAAAAGCTTATGAAATGCATATTAAGGGATTAGTTAGGTATATAATGTATAATGAAGTGGACGGGGATTAAAACGAACCATTTTTTATGAAAAGATAGGCAAATGAGAGGTTTAAAATGGGCAAATTGCTTAGGTATTTGATGAAATTTTGGGAAAATGTTAGGGTTTTAAATGAAATTTTTGGGTTCTAATAGGAGGTACTAATGAAGCTTGAAGGAAGGAAAAAATAAAATGACAAAAGTCTCCCTAGCTACTTCGTTTAAGAAAAAGACCCATCAAGAGGATCAATTGGATAATTGATAAATTTGAGGATTTATATGGTAAAAAAGAAGTGTATCTTTAGGAACATGGTGGTAAGCTAACTACAAAGCACACCCTGGACATAGCATGAGAGTCTCCTATGGAGCACCTTCCTCCCAAGAGACAAAATAAAGAGCATTGAGCCATTGATACCTTATGAGGAGAGTGGCCATTGTATTGCAATAATTAAAGGGTGATATTGAGGTTGATCAACACATCCATGAGACTAGCGCCTATAGGCATGAGGAAATTATAGATGATGCAAAAAAATAAAGTGCACAGATACATGAAGATGAGAGAAATTTCTGCCATGAGGTTTATAAAGGATGATGATTTCATCAAGATTCTAGAGTTTAGTAATTTCTTAACAAAGATGAAGATAAAAGAAATTGATGAGAAAATGGAGTCAGATGAAGTGCAAATTGAATAACCAGAAAAGAATAAAATGGTGGCATAGAGCTTCAATAAAATGAGGGTTGACCACATTGGCATTAGTCCTCAGAAGGCTAGAGAGATGATTTCGAAGAGCAACATGCTCATTTTTCCTAGGTTAGAATTAAAGATTTTTATTTTCTTGATCAAGTACGAGCTTAAGAAGATCCAATGTTATTTGTAGAGTTTGAATCTGATGAAGGAGTAAGTGGAACTAGGTATAGCCCCAAAATTGAAACCCTGGCCATTTGGATCAAGTGGAAAACATAAAAAATCCTAAAGTATTGGATGTAATACATAGAATGAAATGGGAAATAATGGTAAGAAGAATATAGGACACCACCCCTTTAGAGGTAGCCACAATGACCATGCACTCAACCATGTTCACTTATGCAACTGTTAAGGGATTGGAGGATAGAACAAAGGAGTATGAAAGGGGACAAAATTTCTTATATAATGAAGTTAAAAAACTATTTATGGAGAATGTCAAATTGAAAGAATAGTTAAAAGGAGCAGGAACTTCACAAAGTAAGGAGATAGTTTTATATAAGCCTCCTAGTGCTCCATTAAATATTGTATAGAGAATTTTGGCCGAGCAAGAAAAGACTCTTGAGAAGGAATTGGATGAAATGAAGGAGGTTCAGGATGAAGTAAAAAGGCAAGTTTCTAAAGTTATGGAAAAGATTCTCAAGTACATAATAAATTTGGTTATTGATAAACTGGATAGTGTACATGAGAGTTATGAATCACTTAAGCAAGAAATCGATCAAATAAAATCACATATTCTTGTATTCGACCCCTTGTTTCAAAGGTGGTAGCCTATTCTCCACACTCTATCTAAGTTATGCATAATTCTACAAAGGAGTCTTGATGCTCCTACAACATTAAAAATGACTGAGAAAATAGTTAAAATGATTGGTAATGAATATTAATATATACAAGGGGATGATAAGAGGATTGTGACACAAATGGATTCATTCCATACCTTAAAAAAATAGTATACACTAGAAATTGTGAAAGATGATGGTCAAGTAAAAGACCTGGATGAATGGAAAAAGGTATTTGGTCAGGTTAGTCATAAGTGTTTAACCCATGTTTAGGGGGATAGTGACACTGGCCTTCATAGGCTCAATTTCATCATGGATGGATTGATTGCTCTTGATGTTGGATATCTAAAATTTTTCAATGATACAAAGGCACTACTAGATAGTCGATGGCAAGCACATCTTGCAAACATACCAAAGATCTAGGAATATCAGTGGCCATCAAATTTTGTGTTGTATCAATGGAAATAAAAGTATTTGGCTTCATATGAGTAGTGAAGGGAAAACGGGGATGGATCTAGAGACCCAACAGTGCGGAATACATTCCCTTAACACTAACACAATAGAGGAGAAGAGCATAAACTGATTCTAATAGCTTCTAAAAAACTACTTGAGATAAATACAATCAGCATAGAATAGAAAGCAAAAATAAGCATTCATAGATTGACACAAGATATACGTGGGAAAAAAAATTCAGGTAAAAAACCCACCACACAAATTCAAGACAATTGTATTACAATAATAAAAAAATTACTTAAAATGTTCAGTCTTCTCTGATCAGCTCTCAACAACTCTTCATGTTAACTCACTGTTACTATGTTATTTTCCTAACATTCAATTCTAATCTCACTCACTAACTTGCATGCTTTTGGTTGACCTATACAATATTTTACTCAACTGAGAAAGTCATACATTGTATTCAATGTCATCAACCAATCAATCACCATCAGGTTCATGAATCTCTCATCCAATCACACAATCGATCTACCCATGTTGATCTCCCTGCATCGAGGCACCTAGGCATTAATTGTCATTACCCAAATCGGGTCCTGTCTACCACCCTAAGTTGACCTACAATAACTATTGTTACTTCTTTAGCCTTTAGCCAATTATCACCATGACACTGAGCCACATGTCCACATCCCATTCATCTATCACTTCTGACTTCGAGTCCAACTCAATTAAAGGTTGGTTTGAGCTCACCTGAGCTCTCCAAGACTCTACCGATCCACCACCAAGCTGACTCTACCCATCTACGGTAAAGTGGTGAGCTTTGTTGAGCTCACCCATGCTTCCCTACGCTACCACCGAGCTTTGCCTTGTCTTGCTTGCAATATTGGTGCTCCATCTAAGTTGACCCACGGTATTGTGGTGAGCTCATTCGATCTCACCCTTCATCTCCTCTGAGCTTTGTCTTCTAACCGCCTCGTGCTACCACTGACCTCCTTAAATCTAACTACGGTAAGGCGGTAACCGATCTGTGGGACCGCTGGTGGTCAAAAAACCCTACCGTGGGGGCTGAAAAGCCACCTCGCAGTAGAGCGGTGACTGTTAGCTAGACCGCTAGCAATCAAACTACCCTATCATAGGGGCCGACAGGCCACCCCATGGTAGAGCGGTGACCATCAGCCAGACTGGTGGCGGACTGAATGCAAACACCGCGGTCAATTGCTTCACCACCCGCGATGCGACAGTGACCAAAAAGCTGGCTGAAATATGTCAACCGCGACCACTATGAAGAGGAAAGTGACAAAATGCGGTAAGGAGGTAACTGCCAACCCCTTCACCATGGTACCGCCCGAGCATAAAGTAGATAGCCATGATATGGCAGTAAAGGCAGAATGGGTGAAATTTTTCTAAGTCTTTGTAATCAGAGGCCTAGAATTGGAAGTTGAGACATAAAATCTCAACAAGCTCCCACTTGGTGAACACTTCCAGCTCCCTCAAGACTCTAATAAAACTCACTGACAGTCATGGGATCCAAGGCCCATCAATTTTGCACACCATCTGAACTTGTTCGTGCTAACCGACTTCATTAATGCACCTACAACATTCTTCAATGTTCCCATCTTCAACCATGTCCCTCACAAAATGATACTGCACATCAATGTGCTTGGTCCTGGCATGGAATGTCAGACTCTTTGCCAAACAAATGGCACTCTGACTGTCATAGTGGATAGTAATCTGCCCAACATTAAAACCAATGTTTGAACATAGAGAGTTTAACCAAACAACCTCTTTGCAAGAATGAGTTGCTACCATGTACTCTGCCTTTGTCATGGATAAAGCAACTACAACCTGCCACTTGCTCATCCAATTGATTGCTCCACCATTCAACATGAATGTGTATCCACTGGTGGATCACCTGCTGTCAATGTCCCTTGCCCAATCAAAATCAACATATCTCTAAATGCTGAGAGTCCTTTGTGATGCAATAAAATTTCCATGGTAACATAGAGCATAATCTGAAGTCCCCTTCAAATACCTCAATACTCTCTTCACAACATCCCAATGTGATCTTCCTGTATTTTCCATAAATCGGCTTAGAACTCCCACTACTTGGGAAATATCTTGTCTTCTACAAACCATAGCATACATCAAACTGCCAAAAACACTTGCATAAGGCACACTAGTCATGTCCTCCATCTTAGTAACATACTTTGGATAGTCTTCAACAGATAGCTTCATTCCCTGCATGACTGGAACAACTAGTTGATTGCAGTCAATCATACTAAACCTCTCCAGAACTGTTTTCACATACTTACTCTAACTGACCCAAAGCTTTCTGCTTGATTTGTCCCTGGTTATTTCCATCCCAAGAATATACCTCACTGCACCAAGATCCTTCATTTCGAACTTTGCAGACAACTAAGATTGAAGATTAGAAATCATAGTCTTTCTATTTCCTATGAATAACATATCATCCATGTACAGTTTAATAAAAGGCACACGATCATTCTCAGATTTATGATAAACACAATGATCATATTTTCATATTACAAATCCCATAGACAACACAAATGTGTCAAATTTCTGGTAACACATTCTAGGAGATTGCTTTAAACCATAGAGAGATTTATTTAACTTTTAAACCAGATTTTGTTTACCTATTTCAACAAAATGCTCAGGCTGGGACATGCATATTTCTTCTTCCATCTCACCATGGAGAAACATTGTCTTCACATCCATCTATTCAATTTCAAAATCATACACAACTGCCAATGATAACAAAATTTGATGGATGTCAACTTTTCTACAGGGGAAAAAATCTCTCCATAATCAATTCCCTCAATCTGAGAAAATACCTTAGCAACCAACCTTGCCTTATACTTCTCAACACTGCCATCAAGGCCTGTTTTCTTTTTGAATACCCACTTATAGCCAATAGGCTTTCACCCTTTAGACAGTCATACCAAATTCTAGGTTTCATTCTTTTTCAAAGAATCCATCTCTTCATTCATGGCTTGCAACCAAGAATTTGAATCAACCATGCTGATTGCTTCTTTTTGAGTCCTAGGATCATCAGTGTTGGTAAATAAAGCATAGGCATAATTCGAATTTAACAGTGAGAAACCATACCTTTCAGGTTTCCTTTTTTCTCATGTAGATATTCTTGTAGGCTGAGGTTGTTCTTCATCATTAGAACTTCCAGAGCTGCTTGAGCTCTCCCCAGTCTCCGGCACACCATGCAACTCTTCCCTTTCTAGAGTTTGGGGAATCTCAATTGCATCCTTCTTCTTGTCACTCTGATCTATCTCAAGCTATTGATCACTTAATGAAGGTTTCAACTCACGAAATATCACACTTCTGTTGTACAAAACCTTGTCAGTAACAGGGTTCCAAAAGCTTGTATCCCTTCACACCAAATCCATAGCCGATGAGAATACATTTGACAACCTTGTTATCAGATTTAGATCTCTTTTCATTTGGCACATAAATATATGCCTCACAGCCAAACACTTAGACATGCCTCAGAGAGGGCTTGTTACCAGACCATGCTTCCGAAGGCATTTTATCAAAAAGAGAATAGCAAGGAGATCTATTTATTAGATAACATGTTGTAGCCACAACCTTAGCCCAAAACTTCTGCTCTAGACCATCACCACTCAACATACTCCTTTCCTTTTCTATCAGCATCATATTCAACCTTTTTGCAACTCCATTCCACTATGGAGTGTAAGGCGTTATCTTATGTCTTTTAATTCCATGATCAGTGTGTTGGGTCTCAAAAATGATCGTTTGAATGAACCACGAGAGGTTGCCAAACTCTCACTATATTACTAGTCAACTAACAAGGCCAATTGGTATGGTTGAATCCTCTACTCTTAAGGCTCTGCTAGACCTAGGCGCGTGCACCTATATGAGCGACACAAATTTTGAATTTATGTTTCCTACTTGATCTAACTATCTACAAATGGCAATTTGATAGTGGAAAGATATGATCCTAATTTGGTATAACTTGTATATGCAATATAAGGGTATGAATTAATATGTTCAATTAAGAAATGTCAAATGAGATGAATAAAACTAATGTAATGAAAAGAACGGAGACCGGTGCCTTATTGGGTGAAACAAAGTCAAATGAAATCCTATGATGAGTGGTTTCTATCTAGAAAATTTTCTAATCATTTGGCATACAATTATGAGTCTACAACTGGTATAAACATGCAAGGATGTAATTGATAAACCCTACTTGAGGCATAATATCAAATCTAATTATAGGATTCTTCTTACTGATCCAAATAACAGTCCAAGATTACTGTAATCGATTGAAAGGAATTTAATTATTCATTAAAGAATCCGATAAATCACATCACACAGAAACAACAAATGTGCACTAATAAATCAAAAATATAAATGATACTTCAATTTAAACAATCAAGAAACATTAGGTTGGAGACAATCAAATAATTGTAGGAAACCAACAAACAATTGATACGAGAATGAAGTCACTAAATCTACAGTCTTTCATTATCTCCTTCAAAATTCATACATGCAGCGTAGTCTCCTTGAATATCATTCACAAAATATAATGCTTACAGTAGTCTATCCTATTCTAATTCTATCCTAACCCCCTTTCTATTATCCAACAATAGATACTTATCCATTTAGTTTTCAAAAGGACGGGCCTTTTCAAAAAGTCTTAAGCATAATATGTTAACAAGTTCATTAAATTATTTATGTTAAGCCACAAATAAATTGTTGACATGTGCTCTATATAATCCTAGTGCTTAGGTGTGTTTGCATCTCCTAACACATCATGGATGACAATCTCCATCATCATCATTCATTCATTTTGCTCACATGCTTCATCCAATGTTATGTCCTTTGCCGTGGTTGTGTTCAATATCTCTTAGAGTATCGATTCACATTTGCCTTTCCATGTAGTCGCTTCTTTCAGTTTTCCTTTATCATCAAAAAACTTAGTTAATCTATCATTAGCAGCTTTAGTCAATCCCTGCACATCCCCTTGTAATTCCTCAAAGAAATCCCTATGCTTATCCATGATACAATTGGCATTTTCAATTCCAGCAGCATCAGGAGTACCCCTTTTCATCTCCTCCATTCTTTCTTGGATTCTATCATCCACTCTTCTATGTTCTTCTATAGCATCCACGTACTGTGAATGTTTTCCCCAAAGTTTATTTATCCAAGTTTTCAAAACAACCTGCCTATTTTTGATCATTACAGTGAGTGTGTCTAATTTTCTTTGTGATTATGCACTTGACCTGATGTAAGTGGGGTTGGATGGAACACTCACTGTTCCATGCTCTAGGTCTCACCTTGGCAATCCCCTATGGTGGAACTCTCCACCACCTTAACCTATAGGTCCTATCTTAGGTATAGGTACCCCTGGTTCTACTAGCCATCCCCACCATCATCCAAGCTCACAACTACCAAATCAATCTTGGTGCTTTGCCACTATCTCACCCTTGACCCTTAATCTTCCCTAAAGGTCAAACACTCTCAACACTTAGTTAGGTTCTTGTAGGGGTGTAGAGATGTCTAATCAAGCTTCATAGCATCCTATTTGCATTATTGGACAAACACTAGGCTCCAATTCTCCATAGCTTCCACCAAACCCTCACCTAGGGTTAAAAAGGCTACAAGCCTAGAGCCCCAATTAGCCCTCCTAACCTGAGAAAAATGGATATTTCTCAAATCTTTTCCAAAGAACCCCAAAATTTTCCTGTGGATTCTTGGTCCTGTTACCAATCTGTTCAATATTTTCAAGGTTTCAATCCTTGTTTTTTGTACACTAACTCATCCATCAATTTAGCAAATTTAGGGTTTTTGGAGTCAATTCTTGGCCACCCGGTGAACTGTTATTGTGTTCTCCCATCAAATGGGTTGGTGTGGCCTTCTCATTGATACCAAACCTCTCCAAGGCCTCCATCCACCTTTCTACCATGGGGTTTAGCAAGGAGAGGTCTTCCCTGCAAGTTAGGTGTTTCACATTCCTTGACTTTCCTATCCGGGCACTAATTAGCTTGCCTAGGAAAGGTCTTCTTTCATGAATACCTGACCCCTAATGACTCCTACCACTACTATAAGTATAGGCATGGAGCCTAGCCACTATTCCCAAGAGCCCATACACTAGGTACAGGGGAAGAGTGGTCTAGAAATCCATTTATTTCTGTCAGCCAGTCAGAACAACCAAAACAAGAAACTAGTTAATTGAAATGAAAAGCTTGAAACGATGAAACAACTACCTACAGACCCAACCAACACTTGGAGGACAATTACATTACTTCCCACATGTATGTCAATGCCTGGTTATGCCATTAACACACTACCAAGATCAAAAACATAGAAAACTTAGCAATTATTCCTATTGTTTTTACTTCTCCTTCATTAAACTTTCAAAACTACAAAACTTCAAATGCCTTCCAACCTTTCACACAGGTCGAGGCACCCCTTATAAAGGTTTCCTAGAGTGGTTAAACCTTCCTTGGTCGGACATATCAAATACAAGGTGGCAACCAAACAAAAAAAATGTTTCTTTTTACCACCTTTTCCAATTTTCTAGAAACTACCAAACATGAGTGTCTAAACTCACAACCTTTCCACTCTTGATAGCTCCTGACCAAGACATTTTAGGTCTCTCACTCAATTGCAATGGTCAACATGACCTTATAACATTAGAAACAAAAATTAACAAAAATTGCCTATTCCTAGTGTTTCCTAGGTGTTTTTCTAGGTGCTCCTACACCATTCTCCCCCTCTCTACCAAACACTAAAGAATGGAAGGAGTGAGCAGTGACATATCAATGCCATTCTTCTTGAGCTACTCCTCTTGTACCCGTGTAGCCTCAGATTCAGGCTTGTTCTTTCATTTGATAAGGTGTTCCATGTACACTCTCTTTCTTCTAGACTTTTGCACTCTTGAGTCCAAGATCTTTTCTTCCTGAATCTTGTCTTGAATAGGTAGTGCTATGTTACTAAAATCTTGGAAAACCTCTCTACTATTCTGATCCATCTCTTTGACTGATCCCTTGTACTTGATCAAATCTGCAACATTTAAAACTGGTAAAATTCCCAAATCAAAAGGTAACTCCACCTTGTATGCATTCTTCCCATACTTGGCTAATATCTAGCATGGTCCTACTCTTTTCATTTGCAACTTGGTTGTCATCCCCTTCTGCAACCTTGATTTGTTAAGGTGAACCATGACAAAGTCTTCTACTACAAATTGCACATCCTTCCTTGACATGTCTACTTTTTCCTTCAATTTTTGAGTAGCCTCGGTGACTGTCCTCTTTACCTACTCTTGAATCTCTTTCATGGTGTGAGTGAAGTCTTTAGCATTTCCACTCCTATTCTCCATGGCTCCTAGATCCCTGAGCTCACAAATACCCCTTGGGTGCATTCCATACACAAACTCAAAAGGACTCTTCCCTGTGGTCCGGTTGACACTATCATTATAGTCATACTCAGCTTGTGAGATGACCATATCCCATGTTTGTCCATATTCCTTGGTTAGGAACCTAAGAAGATTACCCAACACCCTGTTAACCACCTCTGTTTGACCATTGGTCTGAGGATGGTAGGCTGATCCAAATGACAGGTTGGTACCCAATCTACTCCATAGAGTCTTCCAAAAATTACTCATGAACTTAAAATCCCTATCTGAAACAATGCTTAAAGGTAAGCCATGAATGCTTACAACCTCCTTAAAGAAAAGATGAGCTATGTAGCTAGCATCATGAGTGGATTTACAAGGGATAAAATGAATCATTTTACTAAATCTGTCCACCACTACATACACACTGTCAAAACCAGTCCTTGTCTTAGGGAGTCCTACCACAAAATCCATGCTCACACACTCCCATGGTCTGTTAGGAATGGGTAAGGGTTGATAAAGACCAACATTACTAGCTCCTCCCTTAGCTTTCATACACACAACACATTGTTCCACATACTTTCTAACATCTCTTGCCAACTTAGGCCAATAGTAAAACCTTTGTACTAGTTCCAAAGTCTTGTTGATGCCAAAATGTCTACTAAGACTTCTATTATGCTTCTCTTGAATGAGGTTTTCTCTCATTGATCCTTTTGGAAGACACAACTAATTTCCCTTGAACAACAAATCACTTTGCAAAGTATACTCAGAATATTGGCTATGAAAATGATTCTCAAAGTATAAACATACCTTGTAGGCCTTTGAAAAGTCTTCATCTTCCCCATAGAGATCTTTAAAGCTTTCAATCCCTATGCTCTTCACTTGTATCTCTTGTACTGTCACCAACCTCTTGCTCAAGGCATCTACTACCTTATTCATCTGGCCCTTCTTGTGCTTGATGGTGAAGGTAAAAGCTTGGATGTATTCCATCCACTTCAAATGCCTATTACTCAACTTCTCTTGAGTGTTGATATAGTTGAGTGCCTGATTGTCAGTGAAAACTACAAACTCCTTGGGTAGAATGTAATGCCTCCACTTCCTAAGTGACTGAACCAAAGCATAAAGTTCTAAGTCATAAGTTGAATACTTCTTCTTTGCTTCATTGAGATTCTCACTAAAGAAGGCTATAGGCCTGCCCTTTTGACTTAACACTCCTCCTACTACCACTCCACTAGCATCACATTCCACCATGAACAACTTGTCAAAACTAGGTAATAAGAGAATAGGTTGAGTTGCCACTTCTTGTTTCAGTTTCTCAAACCCTTTCTCAACTTCTTGTGTCCACTTAAACTTGGTTTTCAGACCTCCTTTGATTGTATCTAGGACCGGTGCACATATACCACTAAAGTTCCTTATGAATTTTCTATAGAATTGAGCCAATCCATGGAAACTTCTTACCTCAGTCCCTGTGGTTGGTGTAGGCCAATTTAGGATAGCTTCCACCTTGCTTGGATCCATCTTCAATGATCCTTTAGACACTACAAAACCCAAATATACAAGCTCTTGCTTAAAGAACTCACACTTCTCTAGATTGATTGCCAACTTCTCCTCTTTCAACCTTCTAAGAACCAACTCCACATGTTTCAAATGCTCTTCTGTTGTCTTGCTGAATATAAGGATGTCATCAAGGTATACCACCACAAATACTCCTATGAAATATTTGAGCACTTCATTAATGAGCCTCATGAATGTGCTAGGGGCATTAGAGAGACCAAATGGCATCACTCTCCATTCATATAACCCATCATTTGTCTTAAATGCTATCTTCCACTCATCACCATCCTTAATTTTGATCTGATGGTATCCATTCTTGAGATCCAACTTGGTGTAATAATGAGCTCCTCCAAGACAATCCATTAGGTCTTCAATTCTAGGAATAGGGAACCTATACCTAATTGTGATTCTATTTATTGCTCTAGAATCAATAAATAATCTCAATTTTCCTCCCTTCTTGGTTGCCAAGACTACTGGTACTGCACATGGGCTGATGCTCTTTTGAATCAATTTTGGATCCAACAACTCTTGCACTTGTCTAGCTACTTCCAAATTCTGATCCGGTGTAAGCTTATATGCTGCTTTGTTAGGTAAGGATGCTCTAGGTATGAAGTCAATTTGATGACTAATGGCCCTTTTAGGAGGTAAAGTTGCAGGTGTACCATCACTTACTATGTCCTTGTACTTCTCAAGTAAATTTTGGACTGCTCTGGGTATGACTAGTTTTTCAGTCTTATCTTCCTCCTTGGATTGCAACAATACTACATATCCTTCTCCACCTTCATGTAGGGTGTTGAGTAACTCTTTCCCACTACTTAGTAGCACACTTGGTGTCTTTGACTGTCCTTCATCCTCCTTTGATAGTGACTGCAACTTAAAGGTCTTTCCATCCTTCTTAAATGAGATTGTATTCTCCTTTCCATCATACATGGCACTCCTGTCATATTGTCATGGTTTGCCCAATAGTAGATGACATGCATCCATGGATAAAACATCACAAACTAGCTTATCCTTGTATCCTCCAATGGAAAATTCCACCGTTACTTGCTCATTCACTAAAACACTTTGCCCTATGTTAAGCCATGTGACCTTGTAGGGGTTAGTGTGGGGTACCTTCTCCAATTTCAGTTTCATTACTGCCTCCTGTGAGATAATATTGTCTGTTGAACCTAAATATACTATGACCTTGCACACTTTACCGAGTATCTTGCACCTTACTCTAAATAGAGCTCTCCTTTGTTTAGGTTCCTCCTTGACCGATTGTCTAATCAAAACTCTTTTGAACATCAGATTCTCTCCCATCTCAGATTCAATGTGACTGACCTCAGTTAACTTAGGACTCATGGTGTCCTCTTGTGCATAAGCCACTTTCTTCTCATTACTTGATGAAGATGATTTCTCCGGGCACCTATAGGCTAGATGTCCAACTTGGCCACAATGGTAGCATTTAATGTTTGCAAAATAGGAATTGCTCCTACCTACTCCTCTTCCTCTAGTGGATCCTCCTTGAGAACCTCTACCTCTGTTATACCCTCCTCTAGAAGGTGTTTCATTGCCATGATTTGTGGATTTAAATTCTCCTTGGTTTCTTTGGTCATTGCCTCTACCTTGGTAGCCACTCCTTTGCCCTCTTTGATCTCTTTGTTCTCTGCCTTTGCCTCTGCCTTTAGAATTGGAGTCTTGTTTCTTTTTCAGCTTCTCCTCCACCTTAAAATCCATTTGAAAACAACTATGGAGATTGGTGAGTGTAAAGAGACTCAACTCTTCTTGGATGTTCCATTTGAGGCCATTTAGATACCTCGCCACCTTGATGCTTTCCACTTCTTGCACCCTAGACCTAAGGCTTAGTTTTTGAAACTCCTCGGTGAAGGCAGCTACATCTAGGTCTCTTTGCCTAAGGTTTTTCCTCTTCTTATGTAATTGGACCTCATAGTCTTCAGGTAGATAATACTCCTTCACTTTAGCCACCATAGCTTTCCAACTAGAAATGTGTTTCTTGCCTTCATTCTCTCTTTCTTCTTGTATGAACTTCCACCAAGTCAGTGCTTGTCCCCTTAGCCTAGATTTTGCTATATTCACCTTTTGTGCCTCAGTCACTCCATCACACTCAAAGTGTTTCTCCATTCCTTCTATCCACTTCATAACCAACTCTGCATCCATTCTACCTGTGAAGATGGGAATGCCTTCTAATGCTTTACCACTCAAAGCCTTCAATGCTTTGAGGAAGGGTTCCTCCTTTAGTGGAGGATCAGGGTCTGGTTCAATATCCTCCTCAACCTGATGTTCACCCTTGTCTCTAACCACTGCTAGTTGTACCTTCATCTTCCCTGCAGCCTCTACCACCTCTTCTAACCTTTGTTTCATCTCTTCAACTGCCTCTTCAAGTTGCCTGTTCTTCTCTCATTGCTCTGTCAGGTCTCTTGCCAATTCTGCATTGGTCACCATGGTGTTGGAACCACTTGATTCAACCTCTGACATACAAGTCTCTATCCCAAACCTTTCACTCGCTCTGATACCAATCTGATGTAAGTTGGGTTGGATGGAACACTCATTGTTCCATGCTCTAGGTCTCACCTTGGAAATCCCCTATCATGGCACTCTCCACCACCTTAACCTATAGGTCCTATCTTAGGTATAGGTACCCCTAGTTCTACTGGCCATCCCCACCATCATCCAAGTTCACAACTACCAAGCCAATCTTGGTGCTTTGCCACTATCTCACCCTTGACCCTTAATCTTCCCTAAAGGTCAAACAATCTCAACACTCAGTTAGGTTCTTACAGGGGTGTAGAGATGTAGAATCAAGCTTCATAGCATCCTATTTGGGTTATTAGACAAACACTAGGCTCCAATTCTCCATCGCTTCCACCAAACCCTCACCTAGGGTTAAAAAGGCTACAAGCCTAGAGCCCCAATTAGCCCTCCTAACCCGAGAAAATGGATATTTCTCAAATCTTTTCCAAAGAACACCAAAAATTTCCTATGGATTCTTGGTCCTATTAACAAGCTCTTCAATATTTTGAAGGTCTCAATCCTTTTTTTGCTATACACTAACTCATCCATCAATTTAGCAAATTTAGGGTTTTTGGAGTCAATTCTTGGCCACCTGGTGAACTGTTATTGTGTTCTCCCATCAAATGGGTTGGTGTAGCCTTCTCATTGATACCAGACCTCTGCAAGGCCTCCATCCACCTTTCTACCATGAGGTTTAGCAAGGAGAGGTCTCCCCTGCAAGTTAGGTGTTTCACACCCCTTGACTTTCCTAGCCGGGCACTGATTAGCTCGCCTAGGAAAGGTCTTCTTTCATGAATACCTGAACCCTAATGACTCCTACCACTACTATAAGTATAGGCATGGAGCCTAGCCACTATTTCCAAGAGCCCATACACTAGGTACAGAGGAAGAGTGGTCTACAACTCCATTTATTTTTGTTAGCCAGTTAGAACAACCAAAACAAGAAACTAGTTAATTGAAATTAAAAGCTTGAAACGATGAAACAACTACCTACAGACCCAACCAATACTTGGAGGACAATTAAATTACTTTCCACACATATTTTAATGCCTGGTTATGCCATTAACACACTACCAAGATCAGAAACATAGAAAACCTAGCAATTATTCCTACTGTTTTTACTTCTCCTTCATTAAACTTTCAAAATTACAAAACTTCAAATGCCTTCCAACCTTTCACATAGGTTGAGGCACCCCTTATAAAGGTTTCTTAAAGTGGTTAAACCTTCCTTGGTTGGACATATCAAATACAAGGTGGCAACCAAACAAAAAAAATGTTCCTTTTTACCACCTTTTCCAATTTTCTAGAAACTACCAAACATGAGTGTCTAAACTCACAACCTTTCCACTCTTGATAGCTCCTGACCAAGACATTTTAGGTCTCTCACTCAATTGCAATGGTCAACATGACCTTATAACATTAAAAACAAAAATTAACAAAAATTGCCTATTCCTAGTGTTTCCTAGGTGTTCTTCTATGTGCTCTTGCACCATGACGCCTCCGAATGGTCCCTGCCATGTGAACTCTCACCTTGGGTGAGAATTTTTGTTGGCCTTGTCATAGCACCTACCAAGTCCTTTTAATTCTCATTCTCTCTCAACATTCTCTCATTACTGGTTTTGTACATTTCCCTCTCTCTGATCAATGCTTGGATCTAAGTCTTATTCAACTTTTCTATATTGATCCCAATTTCTGTAGTTGCAATAGGATCAGCCTCTCCAGCCTTCAGAGTCATGACATGTCCGAATTCCTTCTCAGTATCAATAACAATTGACTTCTTGTGAGGAGGATATAAAGCCAAAATCATCAATGTTTCATCATCAGGGTTGTATCTTAGTCCTGTATACACCTCTATCACCTTCTCTATGCTGAGCTTGTGGGTAGCATTGTTGTCTTTTAGGAAATTGTTGAAAACTAATAAAAAATTGAGATCCAACCCTGGGAAAATCATAACACCTTCCTTTTCCAACATCTCTCTTCCTTTTTGAGGGGTCATGTTTGTCATTTCCTTATCCACCTAATCTTTTAAGCTTTTTAACAATTGATCCTCATTTCCTAGTGTGACATTGTTAACCAGTTCTCTTATTTCTTTTCCTTTTTGCTTGTATAAAAAAGTTCTAAACTTTGAGGTCTTTACAAATTCATCATCTACTATAAAAGACCTATAATCTTCATATATTGTATCCATATCCATGGTTTCTTCAACATTTGTTTCTCTAGCAACATATACATAATCCCGAGTCCTTATTTTTGATACCTTCACAGATGAGCCTTGTGGCCTATGAGCTTCTGATATTCCTTTATTGGAGGATAATAAATCAGCATCTACCAACTCTTGATCATGCTTCTCAATCACTATTTCTGCTTCCTCTGCCTCCAAGTCTCTGATTATGTCATCAGGTTGATAGGGCACATGCTGGTACCCTCCAAAATTTATTCTTTGCCTGATAGAATGGATATATCCCTTTGGATAAAAATAATTTTTTGATGGTGCTCTGCTCATGTTGTAATGCAATAACTTATCTAGAATTAGATTGTAGCCCTCTTTTTCCAACAAATTAAATTCACCAAAACACAGTGTACTAGGCATAAAAGCCTATTTCCCATATGAACTTAAGTTCATGACACTGGAGAAATCCATTTGCCTAACAATCTCTAAGTATGCAATTCTATCTGGGACTATTCTAAGAAAAATGAATGGTGTATTCTGAAAACAATAAACTCTAAGCATAGTGGCATTTTCTAAGCAATACCAATCACCCCAGTTGTGGTTGATTGGTCCATTGTAATCACTAGGCCTATCAAGCTCCTCATTTACTATCTTGTCACCACACATTCCTTCCTATTTGAAAACTTCAGCTATTGCATTCTCAGATATATGTATCAACTGATTCCTTGAAAAATCACATATAGCTTTATTCTTCGGGTTATAATGACCAGCCAACAATTTTACCAGTTTGACATCAACAAAGACATTAGGGCACACAAATTTTCCCAAATTGAGCCTCCACGGATTGCATACTGGCTCAAAGCGATTTCTCCTATGATAATGGAAATTGAAAAACTCATACCCTCTAATTGGGGTCCAAACATCCCCTATGAATTTGCATTTGTCGTGTAATTTGTCAATTTCCACTTTGAGCTATGCAGAACACCCACCTTTAGGCTTTGAACTAGGTAAATGGTCTATGAGATCTTGATTTAGCTTCCTCTCAGTTCCCTCTTATTGCAATTCAGTTTTTTGCTTCTTTGCCTTTGATTGAATACCTTCCCCGAATTTTCTCCCCTTTATTTTTTTTGAACTAGCGCCTTCCATATTCAAAATTCACAAATTTTGAGAAGGTGAGAAACTTACTGTATTTTGCCTGCAAATCCAAGTTAGGTGAATTCTCTAATTGTTCTGCTAGTTTCCATGCTCTTCTTTGTTGCCAATTCCGTGAAACAATGATTTCAATTGAGCACATGCTAATATGCAAAATCTTTTATGCTTCATGGTGCCATTAATCTCTTTACTGAGACATGAATGATGCAAGATTTTTGAAATTCTCACTGTCACATCAAGGATCATATCAGCAAGAAATTTCAAATCTCTGGCTGACCTACCTACTTAACATTCACCCATCTGTTAAGACATCTCGCAGTTTCCCCGACATCACAAGTCTCCTTGATAGTTTCTTTCCTTTTTCTTTTTATATCGCCATGAACTTCAACAAAGCAAACTATCACCTGAACTTAATGAATCGGGCCAATGGTTCTTCACCTTACTCTGAAAGCTCTTCGTTTCACCAAGATGTTCACTTTGTCAACTTATGTTGCTGAGACCAAGTATTTTTTTTTCCGACAAAATGATACTCACCGTAATGTCTCTTAGATCTACCCATTGAGACATATCTCACCCATACACTTTTTCTTTGGTGAGACCACACACATTGTCTTCTCGATAACCTTTATCTCCGCATGCTTAGTTCTATCGGTGTAACCCGAGGGGTCAGTAAGACTCCCCGAACTCTCCCCGACATCATTTGTCTTACTGAGTGAGTCTTCCCTTTGCTTTATCGGCAAGACCAGTAATGCTTCGGGCAGTGCTTTGAAAACTTACTTTGATGACTGATAGACTTTATTTTATTCCAATCGATAAAATGTGACCTAGCTCGATATGACCTTACATTGTTACGCTGATACTTTTTGTTTTGCTGATAGGAAATGTAAACCCGCATTCTCTTGGTGTACAACTTTGTCGGTATGACACATCTAATATCTTTCTGATATGTTGAGGAAATGTATATTATCAGTGGTGAAACCTACATCAACTTATGTTAATATTTTTAAATGTTAAAAATTCAAAACCAAATGGAATTTATGGGGCTATATGGCCAAATTTAATCCGGACTTTGGTAAAGAAAAGCTATGTGAGAAAATTTATGTCTGTATTATGAACCTTTTTGGGAATCTAGTAGGCATGAAGGGTAAATGAGGCTATCACAATTTCTCAATTCCAACAATGGCTTCGTCTGAGGATGAATGATTGTGAGATCATTGCAAGGATCCAAATCTCTGGGTGAGTAGACCAAACATTATGGATGAAAGCAAGTGGAGATGAAAAAAATGATCCTAAACTATTGTACATGGAAAAAAGATCAAATAAGGATTTCCAGGATTGTCCATGTACTATCAATCTCCTGTATCCTTTTCTTTCTATACTACTATGCATGGAAAGTTTATGAGAATTTTTCTTCAAGAGTTGTCCATGCACTGGCAACTCTTGATCCTCTGTAATTTTCAAGAGAAAAAGTTCTTTAGAAATTGCCCATGTATAGGTAACTTCTGTTCTTCACCACTCATATTTTGCAAATAATATGAGTCCTCTCCTTGCTTGCCAATAATAATAAAGGGTCCTAACAACAAGGCCTCAAATTTTCCATGTTTTTCCTTCTCCTAGCATCTAGCATTCCACATCAATACTAGATCATCCTTTTCAAATTTTCTATCCATTACCTTTTTATCAAACAAATACTTCATTTGTGCTTGCAATTTCATGTTCTGGTTTTGAGCTATTCTTCTCATTTCATCAAGTTCTGCAAGTTGCTCCATTCTCTCCTCCATTGGTTCAGGAACATCTATATCTTCTTGAAGGATAAATTTGTAAACTGTCAATAAATTTTGCAAAGGCATCCTAGCTTGTGTTCCATACACTAATTCATATGGGGATTTTCCAATTTCCTTTTTGATAGTAATCCTATCTGCCCATACAACCAATCTTAACTTTGAATCACAAGATTTTTTGTTCTCACCAAGCATCCTTTTTATTATTTTTAAAAGACTCTTTTTGCTAGATTTTGCCTGACCATTGGCTTGTGGATGGTATGGGGTAGAATAAAAAACATTAATGTCATATGTTCTACAAAACTCTTTGAACTCATCAGACCTAAAACACCTCCTATTATCTGTAATCACTCTCAATGGTGTACCAAATCTAGTAATAATGTTATCCATGAAAAAGTTGATTACATCTTTACTTGTTGCTTGCTTGGTTGGGATTACCTCCACCCATTTGGTGAAGTAATCAATGGCCACTAGTATCTACCTATGTCCTCCACTCGATTTCTCTTGTATTTCCCCAATGAGATCAATCCCCCATTGATGAAAAAGGGCTTCAACTTGCATAGGTCTAAGTGGTAGAGCTCCTTGATACTTTATTTTTCCTAAGAACTTTTGACATGCTTCATATTTCCTTAGATATGAGAATGAATCATTAAAAAATTTTGGCCAGTAATAACCTGCCTTGAGGATTTTATGTGTAGTTATTTTTGCTGAATAATGCCCTCCACAGACCCCTTCATGCATTTCTCTCAGAACATGATCAACTTGTGACTCATCCAAACATAACAACAACATTCCATCTCTATTTTTCCAGAATAAATCACCTTCTATGAATACATATTTAGAGGCCTGTAGTTTCAAAGTTCTTTTCTGGTTATCATTGAGTCCTTTTGGGCACTTTGTGTTTATGAGGTAATGCATGATGTCTATGTACCAGGGTGTATGCTCAATACTTGCAATTGCATTTCCTTCTTCTTCTATATTACAAATTTGAATTGCCTCAATGTTTGTTTCTGCCATTAACTTGGCCAATCCTTGGCATCTTATTAATTTTGTAATCTGTATTTCCATATCAAATTCCTGAATTTTGTTAATCCACTTGCACCTCTTCCCTATTACTTCTGATTGTGTCAAGATGTCTTTAATTTCTATGTGAGGGACATAAGAAACCACTTTGGCCCCAACAAGATATCGTCTAAAGGATTTTGTGGCCTTTACCAGTGCAAAGGCTTGTTTTTCCATTATGTCATATTTCAACTTTGATCCCCGTAAAGATTTACTAAAGAAAGACACAAGTTGCTCATGGCCATCATCATTTTTCTGTAACATGACAACTACTATTGTATGCAAAGAGGCAAATGAAAATATTTGAAAAGGTTTTTTGAAATCAGGAGATTTGAGGATAGGGGCTTCCTTAATGGCTCTTTTAATAGATACAAAGGCTTCTAATGCTTCTAGGGTCCATTCAATTTTTTGTCCTTTCTTTAGCATTTTAGATATGGGTTTGGCAATTTCAGCAAAGTTGGACACAAACCTCCTAACAAAATTAATCTGCCAAAAAAATGATTGGATGAATTTTACAGTTTTAGGGATATGAACCTTATCTATAGCCTAAACTCTCTCAGGATCTATCATAACTCCCTCTTTTGATACAATGTGTCCTAAGAGTTTTCCCTCTGTAACAATAAAATGACACTTCTTAGCATTCAAACTAATGCCATACTCTAAAGCTTTAATGAATATTTTTTCAAGATGTCCTATATGATCTTCAACCCTTTTTGAGTAGGCAGTAAGGTCATCTTGACACCACCATTATAGCATTAATCAAATCTGCAAATGCTAAGTCCATAGCTCTTTGGAAGGTTCCTCCTGCATTTGTGAGACCAAAAGGCATTCTCACATAGACATATGTTTCCCATGGGGTTGTAAAAGTTGTTTTGTACTGCTCAGATTCCCTAACCTTGACCTGATTATAACCTGAAAAACCATCCATCATCGACAACAACTCACACCCGATCACTTTATGCAGTATAGCTTCCATGTTGGGCAAAGGGTAGTTGTCCTTGAGGGATGCCATATTTAGATTTCTGAAATCCACGCACAATCTTATATCTCCATTTTTCTTTCTAAACGGAACAAGGTTTGACACCCATGTCGAGTGCCTCATAGGTTTGATGATGCCTCCATCTCTAAGCTTGGTCAATTCTTCCTACATTTTTGGTTCCAGAGTGGTGTTAATGGGCCTTTGTTTCTGTCTTAATGGATTTGCATATGCTTTCAATGGAATTTCATGCTGAAATAAATCCTCCCTATATGCCTTGAGGTCCTCATAGGACAGAGCGAACACATGTTTATATTTTATTAACAATGAAATCAGAATTCTTTGGATAGTAGGGCTTATCTTCTTTCCAATATATACCTTCCTTGGTGATAGTTCAGTCCCTAAGTTTATTTCTTCAATATCTTCCCTTTTGACTGGTGTCTGTTTCATAATGGATCGATCACTTCCATCATATACTCTTTCCAATGCCACTAACCCCTTAGGAAGTTTATGAGTCTTAAGCTGCAGGATTTTCTTTCAAAATACTATCTATTGTCCATCTATCTCTTCCACAAAGGCATTGAAATCAATTTCCTAAGCCTCATACTGGTCTATACAGTGAAGGAATTTCAACAAATCAGTGTCATTAAAAACTTGCAAACTATACACATTGTTAGGTACAACATGTCTTGCTTTGAATTCAACTTGTGACACTCTTGCTAGCATGATATCATCTTGTCTAAGTGCTACAATTTCCAAGAAGTGTGCCATTATATTTTTTGATCTGTCCACCCAATCAATGGAGGAAACATCAAACAATTCAATTGTTTCCCATATTGCATTTCTGTACTATTTTAGTCTTTTATGTTTTGCTACATATTTTGATCTGATCTGAGATACAACTAGCTCCGAGTCTCCAAATTCAATCCAATCAACAAAGCTTCATATTATGCTACATTGTTTGTACATTCGAATGCTAACAAAAATGAATATTTGAAAGTTGAACCATCAAGAGATATAAAAACTATCCTAGCTCCATTTCCCTCTTGGCTACAAGCTCCATCGAAGTACATTTTCCATATTCCTTGTTGATTTTCAAAAATGTTTTGATCAATTGGATCTTTACTTACCAATTCAGGTTGATACAGTTCCACTCTAAAACTCCCCAAATCAACATCACAAAAATAGTTAAGTGGCCCTTGGGGAGCACATTCAAAATTTTTGTTCATTCTAGGTTCTCTATATAATTTTACCTCTTCTCCATTCACTGGTATGGTGGCATATCATAAGTCAAATTGTACATTGCCCCCTACTGCTATAGTCCACTATCTTGATAGAACCATTCCAAATTGTGGAGGTGTGTCAATAGTGTAAGAAGCTTGTGGGTTAGTTGCTAATCTTACTTCCACATTTTTCATTATTCCCATTACAAGGACATGCCTGCTATCCATGGCATAACATTTACCTCCTTCCACATCTATCCACAGACCAAGCGGCTTCATCACCCCTACTGGCATGATATTCATGGAGGTGCCTGAGTCTATCATACAATTTCTTATGAGTTTGCCACTTATGAGTAAAGTGGTGAAGAATGGGTCAATCTGTGGTGTGTTTATTAGGCAGGCCTCTAGAATTTTTACCTCCTTTTCATTATTTATTTCAAAAGCTTCTTTATTTTTAGGGTTCATGGTTTGATTCCCATTGGAAATTAATTGTATGGCACCTTCCCTATATTCCTTGATTTTCATCATTTCAATTAATGGGATAGACATAGTCAATTGAGATAAGGCTTGTATAAAGTCAAAGGATGTACCTTCAGGTTTGATTATCCTTTTGGGTTCATTGAATTCTCCTTTGTTCTCTTTTTTTTGCCCTTTGAATGTTTGATCTGGCTTTTGCTTCTCAATGGGAATTTTTTTATTTTCCTCTTTAGGAGATCCCTTTTGTTCTCTTTTGTCTGGTTGTTTATCATCAATCCATTTTGATGTCCCATCTAATGTTTTTCTATTTTTTATAAATATCCCTCTTGGGACACCCTCATCTTTATTCACCATTCTGTTTCTCAAACGATATTTGTTTCTAGCTTCCTCCACTGCTACAATTGTCAATATTTTAATCTCTTCTTCACTTGGTCTTCTTATATTGCATTTACTAGTCTGACTTGATGCAACAGGGGGATTTTTATCATTATCACTTGCTTCATGATCAGAAAAAATATGCTGCTCTGCCATGTGAATATTGTATTTTTGGTGATCAACATTATACTCATATCCTATCTCCTTTGAAGATGCATAATCCTTCTCCAAAAAGTTAAGTGTGTGGGAAGTTAGGTAGACATTCTAGTCTTCACCACCATCATTTTCCAGTGTGTCTTCTTCCAGTATTGAATGAGCTGTTACACACTACTCTGGGGAATGTGGTGTACAACAAACTGAGCACCAGGGACTCTTATCTACCATATATTCCCATTTCCTTTTTAATGGATCTGATGTTTTTTTATTTCTTGGCCTATTATTTATTGGCTTCCCATCCTTCCAATTGGTATTATAAGGCATGCCATGCAACCTTGGTCTTTCATTCCTATATGTATTCTCTTGTTTGTTTGGGGGAGCATATTGGGGAGCCCTAGGGTTTTCCCTTTTAGATAAAATCCTTGCAACTTTCCTATTATTTTCAATGGTCAATGCCATCTTTTGGGCCTCAGCCAGATTCCTAGGACCTATGTTTCTCAATTCATACCCTATCTTGGGATCAAAGGCTTTCAAGTAGATACTCAATGCAGCAGGATCAATCGACTTGGATCCTTGAGGTATTTTATTATGCAACTTGACAAACCTTCGGTTAAAATCAAAGGTTGATTAGTTTTGGTGTTTTTGGATAGTCACCAACTCGTGCAAGGCAAAATCTAATGCACACTGATTCCCATCTTGTTGAAGAAACTGATCATGAAATACTTGAATGGAATAAATGGATGTTGTTGGTAGACTATTAAACCAGTCCCTGGCATCCTCAATTAGTGACATCATAAATAGTCTCATTTGTACATCTCCATACTACATATCCAAGTCTTGAATGACCGCTTTATAATTTCTCAGATTTTCCTCAGCTGTAACTGCATTACTTCCTATGAACTTAGGGACTAGATTCCTCCAATTATTGTCCAAAGGGTAAGGGTATATCTAAAATCCAACAAGATTAAATTTTCTAATCATGGTTGTGCATTGTGGAGGGGGATTTTGGAAATGTTGATGTTGGTAGAGTGGGTTATTATTTACCATATATTGTGGACCTTGTGGGGGTACATACTGCTAATGAGGAGGTGGTTAAATATTTCGGTGTTGTGGTGGAGCATTCGTGTTTCTATATTGATTTCTAGGCTAATTTTGGTGGGCTTGAGAGGAATTTGATGGCTTCATATTCTTGTTTTTATGAGGGGTTGTATATTTGGGTGAATCAATCCCCGATGTTTTGATTTGAGCTTTGTATAATTTCATTTTTCTTAATTCTTCCATTGCTTGAATTTTTTGTTCATACTCTGCCCTAGATTTTTTTGAATGTTGCCTCATTTTCTCCCATTGTGTATCTTCTTTAATTTTTGTCATGATTTCATGGTTTATTTAGATGCTACCTCATATTCACGTCCCTCCTCAAAAAATGCAGCTCTTTGATCACATTCAAATTCTATCCTCTTCTCAGCTTCAAATTCAGCCATGAATTCTTTGTCTTTATTATGGCTCATTCGGTGAAAAGGATATCTCTTCTCTTCAGGAGTGTGAAGTTCTTTAGCTGGGCTATTTTCACTTGTCAATGCCTTGTATGAGTTGTGTGTTTCCATTGGTGGTTTAGATATTCTATTTTTTGTGGTTGGATCTAGGTCATTCAATACTTTCTTACCTTGATCATTTTTATATGTTCGTTTACCTTTATCATTAGGACCATCTCCTTCCTTGCATGTTGTCAAAAATTGTGATGGTCTGATCTCTAGGTTGATTCCTTTCTGATTTGTATCTTATTGTATCAGTCTCAATGTTTCTGTTCATTCAGAGTCGCCACCCACTTTTTCTAAAAGTGAGAAAAGATTTTGTGATTATTTTACCCAGCAGAGTCAATTTTCAAATTTTAATTATGGTTTTCTTTTATCTGAATTTATATGGAAAGGCTGTCTATTACTAGACTTCTATGTAGTTTTTCCCTAGCAGAGTTGCCAATTTGTTGGGTCTCAAAAATGTTGGTTTGAATGAACCATGAGAGGTTTCCAAACTCTCACTACATTATTGGTCAACTAACAAGCCCAACTTGTATGGTAGAACCCTCTACTCTTAAGGCTCTGCTAGACCTAGGTGGGGGCACCTATATGAGTAGCACAAATTTTGAATTTATGTTTCCTACTTCATATAACTATCCACAAATGGCAATTTGATAGTGGAAAGATTGATCTTAATTTGGTATAACTTGTATATGCAATATCAAGGTATGAATTAATATGTTCAATTAAGAAATGTGAAATGAGATGAATAAAACTAATGTAATTAAAATAAGGGAGACCGGTGCCTTATTGGGTGAAATAGAGACAAATGAAAGCCTATGATGAGTGGTTTATATCTAGAAAATTCTCTAATCATTTGGCATACAATTATGAGTTTACAATTGGTATAAACATGCAAGAATGTAATTGATAAACCTACTTGATGCAGAATATCAAATCCAATTATCTGATTCTTCTTACTGATCCAAATAACATTCCAAGATTATTGTAATCAATTGAAAGGAATTTAATTCTTCATTAAAGAATCTAATAAATCACATTACATAGAAACAAAAAATGTGCACTGATAAATCAAAAATATAAATGATACTTCAATTTAAACAATCAAGAAACATTAGGTTGGATACAATCAAATAATTGCAAGAAACCAACAAAAAATTGATACCAGAATGAAGTCACTAAATCAATAGTCTTTCATTATCTCCTTCAAAATTCATACATGTAGCGTATTCTCCTTGAATATCATTCTCAAAATATAATGCTTATAGTAGTCTATCCTATTCTAATTCTATTCTATCCCCCTTTCTATTATCCAAGAACAAATACTTATACATTTAGTTTGCGAAAGGTCATGCCTTTCCAAAAAGTCTTAAGCATAATATGCTAACAAGTTCATTAACTAATTTTTTTTAAGCCACAAATGAACTACTGACATGTGCTCTGTACAATCCTAGCGCTTAGGTGTGTTTGCATCTCCTAACACATCACGGATCACAATCTCCATCATCATCATTCATTTGTTTTGCTCACATGCTTCGTCCAATGTTATGTCCTTCGCAATGGTTGTGTTCAATATCTCTTGGAGTATCGATTCACATTCACCTTTCCATGTAGTTGCTTATTTCAATTTTCCTTCATCATCGCAGAACTTAGTTAATCTGTCATTAGCAGCTTCAATCAATCCCCACACATCCCCTTGTAATTCCTCAAAGAAATCCCTATGCTTATCAATGATACGATTGTCATTTTCAATTCCTGCAACATCAGGAGTACCCCTTTTCATCTTCTCCATTCTTTTTTGGATTTTATCATCCACTCTTCTATGTTATTTTATAGCATCCATGTACTGTGAATGTTTTCCCCAAAGTTTATTTATCCAAGTGTTCAAAACAACCTGCCTCTTTTTGATCATTGCAGTGAGTGTGTCTAATTTTCCTTGTGAGTATGTACTTGACCCCTCCCAATGGTCCTTGTCATGTGAACTCTCACCTTGGGTGAGAATTTTTGTTGGCCCTATCAAAACACCTACCCGGTCCTTTAAATGCTCATTCTCTCTCAAAATTCTTTGATTACTAGTTTTATACATTTCCCTCTCTCTGATCAATGCTTGGATCTGAGCCTTATTCAACTTTTCTATATTGACCCCAATTTCTGCAGTTGCAACAGGATTAGCCTCTCCAGCCTTTAGATTCATGACATGTCCGAATGCCTTCTCAGTATCAATAACAATTGACTTCTTGTGAGGGGGATATAAATCCCACATCATCAATGTTTCATCATCAAGGTTGTATCTTAATCTTGTATACACCTTTGTTACCTTCTCTATGCTGAGCTTGTGGGTAGCATTGTTGTATTTTAGGAAACTATCGAAAAGTAATGCAGAATTGAGATCCAACCCTGGGAAATCGTAACACCTGCCTTTTCCAACATCTCTCTTCCTTTTTCAAGGGTCATGTTTTTCATTTCCTTATCCACCTCATCTTTTAAGCTTTTTAACAATTGATCCTCATTCCCTGGTGTGACATTGTGAACCAATCCTCTTATTTCTTTTCATTCTTTTTTTTATAAAAATGTTCTAAACTTCGAGGTCTTTACAAATTCATCATCTACTATAAAAGACCTATAATATTCATGTCTTGTATCCATATCCATGGTTTCTTCAACATTTGTTTCTTTGGCAGCATAGACATAATCTTGAGTCCTTATTCTTGATACCTTCCTAGATGAGCCTTGTGGCCTATCAGCTTTTGATATTCCATTAATGGAGGACAACAACTCAGCATCTACCAACTCCTAATCATGCTTCTCAATCACTATTGTTGCTTCCTCTGCTTCCAAGTTTTTGATTATGTCATCAGATTGATAGGGCACATGCTAGACCCTCCAAAATTTATTCTTTACTTGACAAAATGGATATATCCCTCTGGATCAAAATTCTTTTGTGATGGTGCTCTCCTCATGTTGTAATGCAATAACTCATCCATAATCAAATTGTAGCCCTCTTTTTCCAACATAGTAAAGTCACCAAAACATAGTGTACCAGGCATAAAAATCTATTTCCCATATGAAATTTAGTTCATGACACTAGAGAAATCCATTTGCCTAACAATCTCTAAGTATGCAATTCTATCTGGGACTGTTCTAGGTAAAATGAATGGTGTATCCTCAAAACCATAAAATCTAATCATAGTGGCATTTTCTAAGCAATACCAATCCCCCTAGTTGTGTTTGATTGGTCCATTATAATCCCTAGGCCTAAGAAACCTCTTTATTTCTTCAGATAAGGAATAATCACAAAGATGATTAAGAAATATATATAAAGGTTTCACAAAGAATTATTCAAAATGCAAGAAATTGGAATTAGCAAACCTTCTGTCCCAAATAGCAGTCCATAGCTGAACATGCAATGGCCTACCTTCCTTATCAGATTGTGAAATCCTTAGCTCCCGAGGCCACAATCATAACTCTTTACCAAAATACAGCACCAAGTGAATCAACAATGACTAATTCTTGAGGTGCAGGATAGAGGCACCACTATTTATTGCTATCAACCCTGCATCTAGCTCCTTAAACACATGTGAAGCATAATCAAAAGATTTGGAATTGTGATACTGAATGTCCATAACAATCACCATGGGCACAACTGTCATATGCTCTAGGAATTTTATACCTAATACTTGTCCCAATGAAAAATAAGTGTACTTTAGGTAGGGTTAGAAGAGATCCACATGAAATGGTGGTCCCTCACTATCTTCCATCATTATAGGTTTTCCATGACACCTAACTCTATGCAGGGGTAATCTCCAGCCCTTATAAATGGTGTCCATTCTTCTGATTTTAGTATCAAGCTCCTCATTTACTATCTTCTCACCGCACATTCCTTCCAATTTGAAAACTTTAGCTATTGCATTCTCAGATATATGTATCATCAAATTCCCTAACAAATCACATATAGCTTTATTCTTTGGGTTATAATGACTAACCAACAATTTTACTAGTTTGACATCAACAAAGACATTAGGGCACACCTGTTTTCCCAAATTGAGTCTCCATGGATTTCATGCTAGCTCAAAGTGATTTCTCCTATGATAATGGAAATTGAACAACTCATACCCTCTAATTGGGGTCCAAACATCCCCTATGAATTTGCATTTGTCGTCTAATTTGTCAATTTCCTCTTTGAGCTACGCAGAATGCCTAGCTTTAGGCCCTGAACTAGGTAACTAGTCTATGAGATCTTGATTCAGTTTCCTCTTAGTGCCCTCTAGTTGCAATTCAATTTTTTTCTTCTTTGCCTTTGATTGAATACCTTCCCCAGGTCTTCTCCCCTTTATTTTTTTGAACTAGTGCCTTCCATATTCAAAATTCACAAATTCTGAGAAGGTGAGAAACTTACTATATTTTTCCTACAAATCCAAGTCAAACGAATGCCCTAATTGTTCTGCTGGTTGCCCTGCTAGTCTTCACTGCCAATTCCATGAAACAATGATTTCAATTGAGCATACCCTGATATGCAAAATCTTTTATACTTCATGGCACCATTAATGTCTTTACTAAGACATAAATGCTGCAAGTGTTTCAAAATTCTCATTGTCACTTCAAGGATCATATCAGCAAGAAATTTCAAATCTTTGGCTGACCCACTTGTTCAACGTTCACCCATCTATTAAGACGTCTCGCAGTTTCTCCAACATCACAAGTCTCCCTGATATTTTCTTTTCTTTTGATTTTTTTATTGCCATGACCTTCACCAAAGAAAACTATCACCTAGACTTAGTGAATCAGGCTAACGGTTCTTCACCTTACTCCAAAAGCTCTTCGTTTCATCGAGATGTTCACTTTGTCAACTTATGTCACTGAGACCAAGTATTTGTTTTGCCGATAGAATGATACTCGCTGTAATGTCTCTTATATCTCCTCGCTAAGACATATCTCACCGATACTCTTTTTCTTCGGCAAGACCATGCGCATTATCTTCTCGATAACCTTTATCTTTGCATGCTTAGTTCTTTTGGTGTAACCCGAGGGGTCGGTAAGACTCCCCAAACACTCTCAAACATCATTTGTCTTACCGAGTGAGTCTTCCCTTTGCTTTATCGGCAAGACCATTAATGCTTCAGGTAGTGCTTTGAAAACTTACTTCGATGAACATAGTCTCTATGATAGACATTATTTTATTCCAATCGGTAAAAGGTAACCTAGCTCGATATGACCTTGCATCATTACGCCGATACCTTTTGTCTTGCCGATAGGAAATGTCAACCCGCATTCTTTTGGTGTACAACTTTGTCGGTATGAAACATCTAATGTCTTGCCGATATGTTGAGGAAATGTATATTATCATCGGTGAAACCTGCATCAACTTATGCTGATATTTTCAAATGTTAAAAATTTAAAACCAGATGGAATTTATGGGGCTATATGGCCAAATTTAAATCGGACTTTGGTAAAGAAAAGCTATGTGAGGAAATTTATGCCTGTATTATGAACCTTTTTGGGAGACTAGTAGGCATGAAGGGTAAATGAGGCTATCACAATTTCTCAGTTCTAACATAGTGCAATACCTTTCAAAATCTGCAAAACAAAATTCACCACCATTCTCTGTCCTCAAACATTTAATTTTCCTTCTAGTCTGATTATCTACCAAAGATTTAAATTCTTTAAACCGACTGAACACTTTTTATTTACTTTTAAGGAAGTATACAAATGCCCTTCTCGAACAATCATCAATAAAAGAAGCATAATATCTAGACTTCGATAATGAAGGAACATTAATTAGACCAAACACATCTAAATGAACATAATCTAGTATACCAGAAGATTTATGAGCACTAGAATAAAATGGAACATGGTGTTATTTTCCATAGTTACAATATTTGAAAAAATCAAACTCAATGTTACAATCGTCAAGCCCTTCTACAAGATTTTTATTCCTCAAGGTTTATAAACCTTTCTCACCAATGTGACCTAGTCTATGATGCCACAACATAGTCTTCTTTGCTAGGAGTTTTACCTCCAAAGCATTTGTAGACAGAGAAGTGCCTTCATCTTTCTCTACAGGGACTAATTTTCTTAACTTTATAGAGGCATTGTTACATTGAATTGGATGTGCATCTAGCTTATACAAAGTGCCAGTGCGAACACCCTTAGCCAACACCATTTCACATCTATCCATTTTACATCCTGTTAGTGAGAAATAAACTTCTACACTAGCATTATTTAACTTACTGACATAAAGAAGATTCTGAGCCAGACCTGGTATATGTAGTATGCCACTAATACCTTTGAATCTTCCTACAGGAAACTAAATTCTAACTCTTCCTCTACCGACTATCTCCAACATTGAATCACTTGCCAAGTATTTCTTTCCATCATTGTACACCTCGTATTTAGAGAACCATTCTCTATTGGATGTCATGTGAAAGGAAACACCTGAGTCAACTAGCCATACATCATCTGATGCCTAAGTTTTCAAGGTTGTTGCAATGAAGGTGTCTGCATCACTTTGAGAAGATTCATTGTCAAAAAAAATCTTCTTCTTCTTCTTCTTCTTCTTCTTCTTCTTCTCCTTGCAATCTATTGTTTGTTGTTTCTGCATGGCAACAAATCAGACAACTTAAGATTTATCCTATCTCTCTTGAAAGGTTGATCTCTATGAATAAAGAGATAACCCCAAGGTCTCTCAGGTGTCAAGTTATGATAATGTAGTAGAACAAATCAGTGGTAAAATGTGAATATTCTAGTAATCACAAGGGGTCTTATGTACATGGCTAGAAGTTCTAAACTCATCAGATTTTAAGATATGGTGATGCTTTAACCTTAAGTTCTAACCACTTGATAAAAGAAACAACAAAAGATAAGGGTTTCAAAATTTCTAATGTTAACACTACTTTTAAGATTAATCATGCAAATGATGAAATACATGGAATGAACCAATCCCTTAAACTAGTTTTTGGTCAACCCAGGCTATACCTACGATCTTGCAGAGAACAGTGTAATCTTCTAAGGTGTTAAATATTTTTAGGCCATAGGCACTCATCCTATATGACTGAATGGGTATCTACAGTCAAACCAATAACATGAATATGAGGTATAGGTTGACCTTGCACAACATTCCCATAATCAAGAAGTTGTCCAAGATATGAACCAGTGATTGCTACAACACTTCATACATTAAATCACCAACATTACAAACTAAATGTAAATTACATCCAAATATTTCCAAGTGATTTGAAAGATAGACAAGAAACATGCAAGATTATTCAATGAAAAGGGGACATCAGTCCTAATATAATGTCTGCACTCTGTATTAAATCATCATATTCACAAATTTTTTGGTTTGTTACAACACTTACTTGAAATGTAAATCTCACTTCTAATATTATCTTATCCTACTTTAATGCTAAATCTACTGATTAAAAATTGATTGGCCTGACCTTCCAATCTCTACCAAGTCCAAATTCTAACCTTGGCCAAAATCTTACAAAAGAGGTAGAGTGTCATACTTATAGAACAACAGACCCACATGAAACAAAGCTAAGGTTACAAGAAATCATGACCATCAAGTAGATCAACCCTGACAGTCAGTAGTAACCCATCGCTAGCAATGAATGCAACAAGGACCCCATCAGATCAACCTAGGATCACACACAACCAAGGGATGAGTCCTTGAGCCATACCCAACAATAAATGAACACCCACAAATAGAAACACGTGTGCGAACACTAGGAAGAAAATGAGCCACCAACCAGACCAGAGTCGGGCAAATGAATGGATCAGATTGACCAAGTCTGCCTGCCATTAATGGACACCAAACACATCGAACTTACATGTGGGGATGGGTCTCGTGACTACACTCATAAAGTGTACCTGACTTCATCCGCAAATCATGCCCAAATCTTCAAAGTACATCTTGCAAATACCGCTCGATCCAACCTCCATTCAAACAGGACACCATTAATTCCCAATACATCATCATAATCCAAGCAGGTCCATAGAGTTCCTAAGGTTAGGGAATCACACGAAAACCCAAGCAAAGGCAGAGACAAAAATAGGTAGCATAATAGGAACAAAGAGCTAAGACCGGTAGAGGCGAAACGGGAACCAAAAGGGAAACAACAGGGAAACTAGGTGGAACAGGAACGAGAAGGGATCACGAACTTTAGCAAAGTCCAAAGTTCAGATCCGTCCTAGTCCCGATCCCAATGAAATGCCCAAAGGGAAAAACAGAACCCGAAGATCGAAGACAACCAAAACAATGAAGAAAACAAGAACGTGGGAGGCGGAGCCAGAACGGGAACAAAAACTGGATCACGAACTTAGCCAAAGTTCAAAGTTAGGATCCATCTCGGTTTCAAATCCAAAAAGTGAAGAAATAATGAAATGAAGAAGAGACCAAGGGAGGACAACCAACCCTTAGGATGAAAACGGGCAAACCAACAAAAAAAATGAGAAGGTAGGAAGCTGAGCCGAAATGGGAACATGAACCGAACTGCGAACCTTGGAAAAATTTAGGGTTTGATTCCATCCCAGTTCCACCTCTAACAAAAGGAAGGGAAATAAACCTGATGAAAACCTAAGGGAGGAAAGCGACCCTTAGGATAAAACCAACAAAACAAAGAAGAAAGTGAAGAAGTGGGAGGGAAGTAGAGTCCGAACGGGAACATAAACAAAACTCAAAAGTTATCAAAATCTCAAAGTTCAATTCCATCTGAGTTCTGCCTCTGGAAAAATAAAGAAAACAAAGAAAACAAGGAAAACAAGGGAAAACTAAGGGAGAAAACCAACCCTTAGGACCCAAACGAAAATACCAAGGGAGAAAACAAAAGGCAACAAAGACCAACCCAAAAAGGACATCCAAAAGACCTCAAAAAACCACTAGGAACCAAACACAATGACAACCCAAGATTTTCAATGATAAGCACAAAGAGGGGGGGACAAGCCACAGGAACAAGCCAAAAGACCAGACCAAAAGAGGGTCCCCACTTTCAGAGGGGTGTGTGTGCAAAACTGCACAACAAATGGCGACTCTGTTGGGGAAATGCTCCGAAGCATTGTGATGACAAACTGGCGTCATGAACTCAGAATCTTTGGTTTTAATCCAAGCATTAGGTTACAAATAGACAAGGTTTTAGACATCACTAACAATCCAACCTTTCATGTACCAGGGTCGAAGTGTGTGCATATGCATTCATTTTCCTTTCCTAATTTTTAACAAGGACCAAACTCAGTTTGACAGGGCTGCCTAAGGATTCTAACTCCAAAAGCAACCTCGATAGAGCCTCATTGCTAGTCAGGCATCCATAGCCTCGTTGGGGTTATCACTGTGATGTTCCCTAACATAGCTCTACTACAAGCCAGGAATCCATAGCACTGGTAGAGATACTAGGATACCCTTGAGAAGGTGATCATTCTGATTTTCAATATTTTCTTTCTTCTCTTCTAATATTCTCTTTTGAGATTTGCTTTTAAAGCTTCACTTTTTACCTTGCAGGAAATGAAGCCCACATTCAAGGATGAGAACCACAGTGGCACTAGAGTAGAATTTAAGATTTTTCCTCCAGTTAGACTTCCTAAAGACCATACGCAACCTCAAAATTCTTAAGATTTGTGTGAAGATATAAGACCCAAATACATTCATGAATTTAACTACATCAAGTGACACTTACTTCTAGATTGTGCAAAAAAAAATGAAGGAAATCCACCAATTTGAATGACTCCAAAAATATGATAAGAGTTTGTAAAAGAAATCTCACAACAGCCCCAGACAAGCAGCCAGTTATACAGATGCAACAAGCCTAAAGGAAAGCAGGAAAACACCACCAAAGCAGAACAACAAGAGAAACCAAAAGAAACCCCACAAAACCAGTGAAAAAACAACAAGACAAAAGGGAATCCTAATATACTAATGTACAAGGACAAAGCTGAGAACAACTCAAGACTGAAAATAATGCTTCAAATACTACCCATTGACGGGAAATGAGATATCTCCTCTAGTGATGGTTTTCAAATGGAAGGTATTATCTCCCAGAATCTCCACAATCTGATAGGGGCCGAGCCAAAGTATGCCAAATTTTCCATGCTCACCTTTCTTGTCATGGGCTTTATCCTAGTAGAGAACAAAATCAGAGATTTTAAAGGATTTCACCTTGGATCTCCTATCAAACCATCGTTTCACTATACCTTGATGCTTGGAAAATTTTTATAGGGCTCCATCTCTTCTCTCTTCAAGGTGCAACAATTCAGTCAAGAGAGCTTCACGCTTGTCCTCTCCATCATAGTATTCATTGATGAATTTCAGGGTCGAGATCTTCAGCTGGATGGGAAAGACAGGTTCCAAACCATACACCAAGTGATAAGGAGAGGTTCCCAAGGATGTTTTATGTCTAGTGTGGTTTTCCCAAAGAGAAAATATAAGCTGGGTATGCTAGTCCTTGGGGTTTTTATCTAATAGTTTTTGACTGATTGTCAAAAGGTTCTTATTGGAAGACTTAGCCAAACCGTTCCCCTATGGATAGTAATTGGATGCAAATTTGATGGTGATCCCATGGTCATAAGCCTAGTTAGAAAATTTTAAAGATGCAAATGAAGAACCATTGTCACAAACCATAGCTAATGGACAACAAAAGTGATTAATGATACCTGATTCCATGAAATTGATTACTACTTCATAAGTACATTGTTTGCAAACAAGGGCCTCAATCCATTTAGTAAAATAATCAGTTATGGTAAGAATATAGTTGTGGCCTACAGATGAAGGTGGGTTGATTGGACCTATGAAGTCCATTCCCCATTGTGCAAATGGTTTTACCTCTATGACAGACTGAAGTGGAAGAGCCACACACCTCTCCCTGCTTGGTGCAGTTTGATATACGTGGCAAGTTCTCACATGGTGATGTGTGTCTTTGAACAAGGTAGGACAATAGTATCCTGTCACTAGAATCTGATTTGTAGTGGAAGGTGTTGAACCATGGCCTATGCCATATTGACCATGAAATTCAGTCATCACTCTCCTTGCTTCTTCCTTCCCTACGCATCTCAAGTAGATGCCTTCATGATTTCTCTTTTATAGGACAACTCCTTTCATCATAAAATTGCCACTTTTCAAACATAGGGATCTCCTTTGCATCAAATTAAGGTGTTTGGGACATTTTTGATTCAACAAGTAGTAGATAATGTCATCATACTAGCTCCCCGAAGAAACACCTTAAAGATTATAATGCTGAGCAACGAGGTCAGCACCCATTTCTGCCATTGTCTTGGTCTATCCCTATCCTCTTACTAACTTCATGGGTTCAATTTCAATATCATATTCATATAACATAGTTACCCACTTGGCTCTACGTTCTCCTAATTCATTTTGCGTTAACAACAACTTGATTTCCAGATCAGGGACTATAGCAAAGACCTTGTCTCTCAAAATATAGTGCCTAAACTTCTTCACAGTTCAGATCAAGGAATAAGCCTGCTTTTCAACACTAGGATACCTCAATTCAAAATCCTTCAAGGGTGCACTCATGAATGCTATGGGGTGTTCATTCTGTTGATCATAATTTTGTGTCAGCAATCCAACACAAGAGTGATCAAAGGCAAACAAATAGATGTAGAATGGCTTGGTATAATCAGGACTCACCAAAATAGGGGCCTCAACAATAGCTCTCTTGATTTCGGTAAATGTTGCCTTAGCCTTTGTATTCCATTCAACCTTTGCTTCTTGCTTTAGCATAGCATTTAAAGGCTTGATTATTTTTGCAAATCTAGTGATCAAATTTTTGATAAAGTTAATCTTGCCAAAGAATGATTTCATTTCTTTCTTGCAGGGGCTGAATTTTTAGAATTGCCTCCACTGATTTGGGATCAATGGAAATACCTTGTTCTGAAATAATGTGTCCTAGCAGTTTTCCCTTAGAGACTCCAACGATGCACTTCTTTGGATTAAGTGAAATACCAAATTCCCTACATTTCTGGAATACTTTGCATAAATCTGCAACATGGTCCCCTCTCCTCTTGCAAAAGACTGTCAAATAATCCATGTAGATGATTATGCACTTTCCGATGATGTCTTTGAATAAAATATCCATTTCTCTTTGGAATGTAGCTCCAACATTGATTAATCTAAAGGGCATTCTCCTGTAATCAAAGGTTCCCCATTTTGTAGTAAAGGCGATCTTGTGCCTATCCTCATATTGTACCATAACTTGATTGTATCCAGCGTACCCATCCAAAAAGGAAATCATCTGAGATCTGTTGACAACTTGAAGCACCTCATCCACTAAAGGGACTAGATAATTATCCTTTTCAGATGCTTTGTTCAGGTTTCTTAAATTGACACATAGTCTGATTTCTCCATTTTTTTTCCTAACTAGGACCAAGTTTGCGACCCATGTTGAATGTCTTACTAGAAATATAATTTGTGCTAAAAGTAACTTCTGCACTTCCTTCTAAATAATGAGCTCTAGTAAAGCATTGATTGGTCTATGTCTTTGCCTGAATGGCTTAACATTTGACTTGAGGGGAATTGTATGTGTAATGATCAAAGTATCATATGTCCTCAAGTCATCATAGCTCCAGGCTATCACATCTTGATATGTGTGCAAGGCATCCATAATTCCTTTCCTCTCCTTTGAAGTGCACACCTTACCAATAAAGATATTCTTGGCCTCACTTTGGGTCCCCATGTTGTATGTTTCACATTGACAGTTGAGGCATTCCTTTTCATTTTCTGCTCTTGGTCTATGATCCTATCTAGATCAAATATCTTTTCTAATTGCACCATGCTTCTCAAGATAGTGTTGATCGTTAAATTGAGGACTCCTTCTAGGTCAATTTCGGCCTCTTGAGGCTTGACCTCATCAATTACTTGGGAATAAAATACATCAGAACTAGTAATAAAATCAAGAATGTGCCTATCATACTCAAATACCTGAAAATTGGTGACATTATTAGGCACCGAGGGCACTAGAACAAGTTCCATAGTGAACTTCCTTAAGCCTGAGAGTGATAATGGCTGCAATGTACTTGCTTCTTGTGCCATAGAATCAATAGTCTAATTCATAATCTGAGGTACTAGTTGAATGTTGAAGGCATCAAATCCTTCAATAAGGTCCCATATTTTTTGCCTATAATTGACCATTCTTTTGTCATGACATGAGTATTGTTTCCTCACCTGCCTAACCACCAGCTCAGAATCTCCAAACACTTGCAAGATTTTACCTTTATTTCTCAATGCCATTGGTAGCCCATGAACTAGAGCTTTATACACGGCTACATTTCTCATGCATTGGAATTGGAGTCTGTGAGAAAAAAAGTAGGTTTTATCTTTAGGATTGATCAACTCAAGCCCAAATCCAACATCTTGCTTGTATTTGGATCCATCAAACCTCAATGTCTAGCGACTATTAATTCCTGCTTTTCTTGGAATACTTATGTCCTTACTATCACCTGAGGGTTCTTCAAGAGGCTTTGGAGCCTTCCCCTTTTGACTGTTTTGAATAATCTTTATGCTTGGCCCAACAGTTGGGGTTGTGTTGATGTGACTTTGTATTCGTTCTACTATAGTTTGACACAAACGACATTCTAATTTAGAATGAGGAGCATCATGGATTCAACACCAATTAGGAAGAAGCAATTATTCAAAGTTCATATTTCTACCCAGTTGTATCTGATTTTCTACACATTTTCGGATAAACTCTTGGAAGTTAACCAACAAGATGAGATTTCTTTCTTCTTGATCACTAAAATCCTCACCTATCACCAATTATGTTGTTAGGTTACATGGTGCCTTAGAACTGATAGTTTCTGATGTGGATTCACTAGAATATTTTTGCAACATCAAGATTTATTCTATCCGAAATAGGGGAGGCTAGGACATAGGTTCCCATACTGACTTCTGATGCAAGTATCTCATTTGAAGTATTCTAATATTCAGTGATGACATACATCATCCTTGGTTCCCTCTCAATTCTAATATGGTTTGGGACTCCTTTCGAAGGGAGCCACATATGGGAGTGATCTGGAGACGTGTACCCATTTAGTGCTTAGGTAAAATCTCTACCCAAGATCAAGTCATAGGTGTCAGGGATGTCAGCTACCTGAATATTAAGCACTTGTTGCACTCTGGGATCTGAGGCAAATTGCATGGGGATCATATTTAGTTCTCCTACAATGTTCACCTCTTTTTTGTCTAATTGGGTGACTTTCTTTTGAGAAGTTGTAGGGGTAATACAAAGAGCCCTACAAAGAACAAATGACATAACATTCATGGATGCCCCTAAATCCAATAGGAAATTGTGCAGATTTTTACCAAATATACGAATGGAAATCTGAAAAAGGAGGAATTTCCATTTTTCCTTGGAATAAACTCAATTGTGAGTCAGCTTGGGCAACCTGACTCTTATCTTTTTTATTTTCCCCTATCCCTGGATTGTGATAGATTAGGTCCTTTGGTTGTTTGTGAAGTAGGAGGCCTTGCAATTGCCTCATTGGTAGCTATTCCTAGTGTTGCTATACTTGAATTGAGGGACCCAAGGACCACATTTATGATTTCAGGAACTCTTAACAACTCAAAAGAAAAAGACACACCTTTACTTTTTTGAGTTCCTTAGTGACATATTCTCCCAAATGTTCCACGTTCATGTCAGTGTGGGGCTCCTTGGAATGACCAACTTTCTTATCCTTTGTTGCATCAACAATGCTTCCTTTGGAAACATCTGGTTGTCCTTCTTTTGTGAGGTATTGTGTTGGCACCTAAGGGTAGGATGGATTTTTATTGGCATGTGGATCTGGCAGAGTGGCAAAGTTGAGTGGAGGGGTAGATATAGTGAACGGTTCTCCAACCTGTGGATTCTTGTGGGGCTTGATCCTTAGATCATACTTTCTAATAGGTTGCTAAAACATTTACACTTCTTTGATGTCAACCTCTTCTTTATCCAATGGGCCATTTCCATTCTCAGTTTCTTCATCAAACAGCTGAGAGGTTTCATATTCATTAAACACTTCTTCAACCTCTTCGTCCTCATTATTGGACTGTTCTTTTGGTTCGTTCTCCTCACTTTTTGGGAATGGAGCATGGTTCAACACTAAAACTAGGGAATCATAGGGATTTGAGGGCACCAATTCTTGGCCGGTGGAGTTTTTCTCAACTTCACATTAAAATATGGAAGCAGTAGTTTGAAATTGAGGGCAGTCAAGCTCAAAGTGTTGATTTGTCTCGTGAAGTTTGCACCATCCAGACAGAGCAGCTTCAGCTAAATACACACCGCATGGAGGTTTCTCTAGATTGGAAGGTTGATCTAGTGGAGCGGGGACTCCTCCATTGTTAGGCTCAGTGTTTGAAAACCTATTCTTCCTAGGTGGCTCTCTTCTTTTGAATCCTTGTCCACCTTGCTGATTTCTATCAAAGTTCTAACTAGATCCTTGTCCTCTCTCAAAATTCTGATTTTTGTCATAGTGTTTCCCTCTGTTGTAACTTGATTGCATGCTTTTATGAGTAGAATGGAGCTGGTTGTTCTGGTTCCTCAAGTACGTTACCTCCATGTTTAGCTTCTTTACTTGTTTGGTCAGCTCATCTAACCTTTCTTTATCTAGATTGTTGTAAGGTTTCTCTGGATTGGAAGGTTGATCTAGTGGAGCGGGGACTCCTCCATTGTTAGGCCTAGTGTCCAAAAACCTATTCTTCATAGGTGGCTGTCTTCTTTTGAATCCTTGTCCACCTTCCTGATTTCTATCAAAGTTCTGACCAGATCCTTGTCCTCTCTCAAAATTCTGATTTATGTCATAGTGTTACTCTCTATTGTAACTTGATTGCATGCTTTTATGAGTAGAATGGAATTGGTTGTTCTGGTTCCTCAAGTAGGTTACCTCCATGTTTAGCTTCTTTACTTGTTCGATCAGCTCATCTAACCTTTCTTTATCTAGATTGTTGTAAGGGACTGGATTCATAGTGTTTGGGGAATATCCTGACACTCCTCCAAAACCATTAGACTGATTCAAAAATTCTTAGGTCTGCAAATATATAGGGAAATCAGCTTGTGGCTATGAAGGGAGGGGATAGTTAGCATTTTTCTTGGGATAACCGGGTATTGGTTGAACTTTGTTTATTGGAAGACCCGAGTGAGGGAGTAGAGGCAACTGTGGAACAAGATTCATGATGGGTGTGTGATTAGTCAAAGCCTGGTTGAGGGATTGGACTTGGCTTGGGTGAGCACCCAGTCCTAGAGATGGTAGAGGTATTGACACGTGTTGTATCAAGTCGGTGCTAAACTTAACAACCTCTATATATGCATTGAGCAGGGTAGTTGGGGGGTTAGTTCTCCATTTGAGGAAGGTGGAGGTGAGACTATCAAGGGCTTCAAAATAGACCTCTAGGGAAATGGCCTCATTTCCAACATAAGGTGCTTGTAGTCTAGTGTATACTCGATGGAACCTATTGTTGAATTATCCTATAAGTTCATTAACCTCTCTTTTTACCCCTGTAAATTGCATATGTAGCTCATTAGCACTAATTGGAATCTTAAATTTTAGCAGGAATGCAGCCTCAAGCTCAACTGAAATATGGATGGATGCAACAAGTAAATTATTGTACCAATAAAAGGCTTCTTCTCCTAGAGAATAGGGGAAGAGTTTGCATGCAACATCCTCATGATTAATTCCTCTATCTCTCAGGAAAGTATGAAAGATCCTAATGTGTTCTTTTGTTGTCCTATTTGGGTTATTTGTATGAAACTTAGAGAAAAAATGCCCAGGGTTCTTGGGCATGACATTGTAATTGTTGAATGTCAGGGGTGATGGGTTGTTTTCCAAGAAAGCCATTGGTGTGAGAAATAATGGTTGATGGGTGACTGGTTGAGGTTGTGGGATAGAACCAGTATCAGAATTAGATGAAGATGCAGTGGGTGATGGTGAGGGTGGTGGAAGTGATGGATTGGATGATGATTCCTCCCTTCTTCTGGTCCTCCGTGACTTGGTTGGAGGTGGCAATTTCTAGAACTCTTCTTCTTATCTTGCTATAGATTTGATTCTCCTTTTGAACCTCTCAGGAGAAATTGCATTTAGAAAATGATCTAGTTTGCTCGTTCTTACCTCCTTCTAGTGCCAATCCTATTGTTTGGTGTTTTTTCTTGACAATAACTTAGACAAAATAAGAGTTATCCTATCTCTCTTGAAAGATTGATCTCTATGAACAAAGAGATAACCCCAAGGTATCTAGGGTTTCAAGTTATGATAATGTAGTAGAACAAACTCAGTGATAAAATGTGAATATTCTAGTAATCACAAGGGGTCTTACGTACAAGGATGAAAGTTCTAAACTCATCAGATTTTAATATATGGTGATGCTTTAACCTTAAGTTCTAACCATTTGATAAAAAAAACAACAAAATATAAGTGTTTTAGAAGTTCTAATGTTAACACTACTTCTAAGATTAACCATGCAAATGATGAAATACCTAGAATGGACCAATCCCTTAAACTTGTTTTTGGTCGACCCAAGCTATACTTACGATCTTGCACAGAACAATGCAATCTTCTAAGGTGTTAAATATTTTTAGGCCATAAGCACTCATCCAATAGGACTGAATGGGTATCTAGAGTCGAACTAAGCACATGAATATGGGGTACATGTTGACCTTGCACAAAATTCCCATAATCAAGAAGCTGTCCAAGATATGAACCAAGGATTGCTACAACACTTCAGGCATTAAATCACCAACATTATGAACTAAATCTAAATTACATCCAAACATGTCTAAGCAATTTTTTAAGATAGAACATGAAACATGCAAGATTATTCAATTCAAAGGAGGCACCAGTCCTAACATAATGTTTGCACTCTATATTAAATTATCATATTCACAACATTTCTGGTCTATTACAACACTTGAAATGTAAAGCTCACTTCTAATCTTCTAACATGCTACTTTACTGCTAAATATACTGATTACAAGTTGATTGGATCGACCTTCCAATCTATACCAAGTCCAAATTATAACCCTAGCCAAACTCTTACAAAAGAGGCAGAGTGCCATACTTATAGAACAACAAGCCCACGTGAAATAGAGCTATGGTTACAAGAAATCATGGCCACCAACCAAATCAGCCTTGACAGCTAACAGTAACCCTCCACTATAATAAATGCAACAAAGACCCCATCAGATCAACCTAGGATTGTACACAACTAGGGGATGGATCCTCGAGATGCACCCAACAATAAATGAACAACTGTGAATAGCAATGTATACACAAAAACCGGGAAGAAAACGAGCCACCAACCAAACCAGAGTTGAGAAAATAGATGGCTCAAATTGAACAAAACCAAGTTGACTCATGACTCCATCCGCAAAGTGTACCCAACTACATCCACAAATCATGCGCAAATCTTCAAAGTACATCATGCAAATGCTTGCTCAATCCAACCTGCATTCAAATAGGACACCAGTAATGCCAAATACATCATCATAATCCAAGTAGTTCCACAGAGTTCCTAAGGTTAGGGAATCACGCAAAAACCCAAGTGGAGGAAGAGACAAAAATAGGTGGAGGTGGAGCCACGAGCAGAATAGGAACACAGATCCAAGACCGACGAAGCTGGAATGGGAACTAGAAGGGAAACCATAGGGAAACCAATCAGAACAAGAATGAGACTACGAACTTTAGCAAAGTCCAAAGTTTGGATCCATCTCGATCTCGGTCCCGACGAAACATTCAAAGGGAAAACCAGAGAAAAGCCACAGGCGAAAATAGAACCTGAAGACCGAAGATGAACAAAACAATGAAGAAAACAATAACATGGAGTGGAAACAGGAACGGAAACCGAATCATGAACTTAGCCAAAGTTCAAAGTTAGGATCCATCCCAGTTCTGACTAGGAACCAAACACAATGAAACCCCAATATTTTCAACGATAAGCACAAAGAGGGGGGGGCAAACCACAGGAACATGCAAAAAGACCAAACCAAAAGACCAAACTAAAAGAGGGTCCCCACTTTTAGAGGAGCGTGTGTACAAAAATGCACAACAAATGGTGAGTTTTTTGGGGAAATGCTCCAGAGCATTTCGATGAAAAAATGATGTCATGAATTCAAAATCTCTAGTTTCAATCAAAGCATCAGGTTACAAATAGACAAGGTTTCAGACATCACTAACAATCCAACCTTTCCTATACTAGGGTCGAAGTGTGTGCATATGCATTCATTTTCCTTTCCTAAGTTGCAACAAGGACCAAACTCAGTCTGACAGGGCTACCTAAGGATTATAACTCCAAAAGCAACCTGGATAGAGCCTCACTTCTAGTCAGGCATCCATAGCCCCGATGAGGTTATCACTATGACCCTCCCTAGCATAGCTCTACTTCTAGCCTTGTACGTAATACCCCTTGTGATTACCAACATATTCACATTTTATCACTGAGTTTCTTCTACTAAATTTTTATAACTTGACACCCGAGAGACCTTGGGGTTATCTCTTTTTTCATAGAGATCATCCTTTCAAGAGAGATAGGATAAGTCTAATTCTGTCTAAGTTTTTTCCATGCAGAAACACTAAACAACACAATCATTCCGGATGTGACCAGGTTGCCCACAATTCTAGCATTTCACCTTGAAATTTTTACCAAGAGACTTGGATCTCCCTACAGATTTGGATTTTCAATTCTTGTCTTTCTTCTTTCCTTTCTCCTTTGGTCTACCTTGAACAACAAGAGCCTCTTTGGCCCTCTCATAAGACTTCCTTTGTATTTCTTCAGACATAAGTGAAGCAACCACGTCATCCATGTTGAAATCAGTGGTTGTGCTTCCAGTGGCCATCAAAAGATGATCCCAACTATCAGGTAACAAACACAACAAGAGCATGCAATGATCCTCCTCCTTAGTCTTTACACCTATAAATGCCAGTTGAGTAACACTCATATTAAATGAGTTCAGATGGTTTGCAATATATACACCTTCTTCCATTTTCAAGGAGTACAAATTCTTCCCCAGGAATAACTTATTTACCAAAGACTTTCCTTGATAAATATCACCAACCTTCTTTCATAATGAAGTTGCAGACTGCTCCTCATGGACGTTCAGAAGTACAGAATTGGCCAGATTCAATCTTATCAGACCTCTTTCTTTTCTATCATCAAGATCTCAAGCCTCTTGCATCATACTTTATGGCTTAGTTCCAGACACTGCTAACCAGAGGTCTCTATCCACTAGCAAGTCTTCCATTTTGAGTTTCCATAACTCAAAGTTTCTACCATTAAACTTTTCAATATATACTCTACCTAATGTACTCCCCATCTCAAATAGAAACAAGTTTCAAACAATGCAAGACTCCCACTGAAACAGTATTAGCACAAAAAACTAACCTTTTCTCTTAAGGATAACACCATGGACCAAGCTTTGATACCACTTGAAGGGAAAAACGGGGATGGATCTAGAGACCCAATAGTGTGGAATACATTCCCTTAACTCTAATACAATAGAGGAGAAGAACATAAAATGATTCTAATAGCTTCTAACAAACTACTTGAGATAAATACAATCAACATAGAATAGAAAACAAAAATAAGCGTTCACAGATTGACACAAGATATATGTGGGAAAACTTTTTCAGGTAAAAATCCCACCACACAAAGTCAAGACAATTGTATTACAGTAATAAAACAACTACCTACAATGTTTAGTCTTCTCTGATCAGCTCTCAACAACTCTTCAAGTTAACTCACTATTACTATGTTATTTTTCTAACATTCAGTTCTAATCTCACTCACCAACTTGCATGATTTTGGTTGACCTATACAATCTTTTACTCAACTGAGAAAGTCATACATTGTATTCAATGTCATCAACCAATCACTGACCATCAGGTTCATGAATCTCTCATCCAATCATGTAACTGATCTTCCCATGTCGGATCTCCCTGCATCGAGCCACCCAAGCATTAACTGTCATTACCCAAATTGGGTCATGTCCGCCACCCTGAGTTGACCTGCGATAAATTTTGTTACTTCTTTGGCCTTTAGCCAATTATCACCATGTGTCTAGATCCTATTCGTCTATGGCTTCTGACTCCAAGTCCAACTTGATCAAAGGTTGGTTCAAGCTCACCAGAGCTCTCCAAGACTCTATCGCTCCACCACAAAGTTGAATCTACCCATCCGCTTTAAAGAGGTGAGATTTGACGAGCTCACCCATGCTTTCTCGCGCTACCACCAAGCTTACCTTCATTTGTTGTGATATGTGCCTCCAAGCTATGCCTTGTCTTGCCTATGCTACCACTGCTCCATCTAAGTTGACCTATGGTAATGCGTTGAGCTCATCGGACCTCACCCTTCCTCTCCTCTGAGCTTTGTCTTCTAACCACGGTAAGGTGGTGACCGGTCTGTGGGACCACTGGCAGTCAAACCGTCCTATCGTGGGGGCTGACAGGCCACCCATGGTAGAGCAGTGACCATTTGCCAAACTACTGGCAGTCAAACTTCCCTACCATGGGGGCCAATAGGCAACCCCATGGTAGAGTAGTGACCATCATCCAGACCATTGGCGGTCTTACCACGGATACCATGATCGATCACTTCACCACCCATGGTGCGACAGTGATCAACAAGATAGGCCGAACGATGTCAACCATGACCACTACAAAGAGGAAAGTGACAACATGCGGTAAGGAGGTAACCACCAACCCCTTCACCATGGTACTGCCCGAGCACAAAGAAGAAAACCGTGGTATGGCGATAAAGGTAGAAAGGATGAAATTTCACCAAGTCTTTGTAATCAAAGGCCTAGAACTAGAAGTTGGGATATAAAATCTCAACAAGTAGGTCACTAAGGTGAGGGCATATAGATTTCTATCATGGAGGTGAAATATTTTCTAGATTGATGATCACGAGCTTTCTACATTGATTACAAGAAACATAGGTCTAAAGTGTCTTAAGCCTTGTTATTTCTTCAATTATGTAAATTATTTAGTTGTTAGTAAAAGAAGTAGTTTTGAAGGGTCTTTTAGTTTTGTAAAAGGCCTAAAGCTTGTTGCTTCCTATATAATTAGGAAACCAAGGCCAATTTTGAGAGGATCATCATATCATATTCCATTTTCATTTCCATTATAGTAGGCATTAGTAAGAAGATATATTGCACATTCCACCCATCCATATCATATCAAAGCCTTACGTTATAAATGTATATATATTTGAAACAACATAGTGTATATATGTAATCTATTTTTGTGTTCAATTGTTGTATTAAATTTTATGCTTATCTGTTAGTGTGTTGTATCCAAAGTTCTTTCTTCAAGTTATTTAAATTCATAAGATTTATTAGGGCACATTTGTTGTTACTGTGTGATTATTTTGAGCTTATGAATGAAATAGAACATCTTATTATCAGATATTTTGTAAATTTTCTTATGTTTTCCACTTCCCACTGCTCTGCTTGGGGACTACAACTTGTTCTAGTTCTTTAATTGAATCACCCCAATAAACAAATCCTCCCAAGATTTCAATTTAGCATCTTCATACTTCTTAAGCCAATCACCTAGATCCATAATCATGGGAGGGTCCCTATTTTCAACTTTTCCATCAAATTGATTCTTTTGGTGATTTCTAAACCTATGATCTAGTGGTAGAAAAACACTATTGTTTGTGTAAATAAATTTATGTAGATCTTTAGAATACCACCCTTGAAATTTTTCTGCACATCTTGGACATGCAAATATCCCCTTTATTTGAAGCCCTACAATTCAATAAGTAATGTTAATAACATCAAAAAATAGTATAAAACTAAGTATGAAAGTTGGGATGAAGATAAATTATGTGTAAATACACAAATATTCTATCTTACTAGAACAAACACCAAGTCCTGGGAAATCATAAATAGTCCAACATAGCACACCATACAACATGAAGGACCTATTTGATGGAGGAGGTGATATGTCATACATTCTTATGCCTTTCCATAACAATTGCATCTCATCAATAAAAGGCACAAGATAAACATCCATGTTTTTAACTTGATGTTTTCTTGGAACAATGAGAGTCAGCATGAGGCGCTCCTTTCTAACACTCATCCATCCGGGAATATTGTATACTATCATTCCGATTGGCCAAACACTATAATTTGAGCTTAGAAAAGAGAATGGGCACACTCCATCAATTGCAAGACCAAACCTACTACTACGGAGTTCATCTTTGAATTTTTTTGGCCATTTTTCCTCTATGTAATTTATTTCTTTAGAGTCGGCTAGAATTCACATGAATCCATATTTACTCCTATTCTTTGCATGCCAATCCATCAATTTTGTAAGTGACTTGCAACGAAACATTACTTGAAGTCTAGGTATAATTGGTATGTTATGTACAACCTTCTTTGAAACTGTAGGACCTTGTACATCTATAAGATATCTCTTCTCTTTGCATACATGGAATTCTACCTTGTTCTGATATTAATCTGTGTATAAAATGCAATCATTTCTACATGAATGAATTTTCTTATATTCAATCCCAAAATCAACCAACAATAGAAGTTCCTCTCTGCAAGTTGATGGCAACACATTCCCTTTAGGGAATATTTTAGTTTTTAGTGCCTTGCAAGATTGCCAGAGATTATATCAATTGAATGTTTTACTTATGATGAACATGTTTGATATGTCAATCTATACTAGGACTATTTATATACAATATATAGTTTTAAAATCCCCTTAAAGAAATATAAACGAAGTCAACGAATGTTTACAAATTGTGTACACCAATTGACAATGCAAAGTAAGAAATAAATATCAACTCACTTTAATAGGGTAGTGAATCCTTTGTCTGACCAACCAAAAATGACTTGATTTCTAATAATATTAATTTGCATGCCACTTGTGAGGTTCTACTTGCACCTGATTTGAACATGGGTTTCTTTGTTACTTGCTTGATGGAGTCTTTTAGGTTGTTATCATCAACATTACATTGGTGGTAATTACCCCTACAATCATCGTTACTATCAACCATATGATCATTATTTTCATCATTTTTTCCATCCCCAAAGAAACTTGTAAGAATTTCATTCAATCCTTCTTCATGCACTGTATTTTCACTACCATGATCATCATCATTAAGTCTAGGTGGCATGTCATTAGTGCATGTGAATCTCAAAAACTCTTCAAATTTTTTAGGTGGTAGCATTTTCTTCTATCTTTCTCTTTTTTCCTTGGTATGGTTTAAAGGATGGTTTGGATCATCTCGTCCAAATCATAATAACCCAGTTGGATCATGGGTATTAGTATGTGTTTCATAAAAATATTATACCTATCAACAAAAGCAAGCATTATTTAATGTTTTCCAACAATTGGATAAATCATAAATGTATCAATTTCAAAGAAATATATTCAAATATTGCTTAAATAATAAAATTAAAAATTGTATGAACATAGATACATCAATTGAATAATGGATCATTATTTTATAGACTACCTTTTTATACAATGATTTAAATAAAACACAATTTTGACAGCATATTTTATAAAACATTAGGCCACACTCATTTATTATTCTTTGGTTTTTTTCCCTTATGAACATCCTTAGGGAGACCTTGTTCATCCCTTTTCTTTCGTGCAAGAGTGCATTTTAAGAAGGGGTAATCAATCAATAACTCATCCCCAATGGTAAGGTCCTTAATAGCCTCAACCATTATCAATATATCAACCTCTCTTTTCATATTTTCATCTTTATCATTTATAACCTTAACAAATTGACAATTCGGTCTTACATTAGGGTCCCTTCCCTTATTAATTTTTATAAATCCTACAATATTTTTGTGTGTATGCACATCCATCTATATACATAATATGACTATTAATTTCTTTTTCACTTTCCAATTGGAGATGATGTGTATACATATTCGTATTTAGACCATATGCTGACATGCTAGGCTTATATTCTACTAGCCTTCTCCATTCACAACTGTAATATGATGGACCATAATATGTCATTAATCTCCTAGTGGTTTGTTCTGAATTGTTTCTATGTTTAGATCACACATGTACATTTTGGATAGTAAAGAGACCTACATCCGCTCCATGAATATTCGAGGGTCATATCAAGTAGCTATATCCCCAAAATTGAAACACCTCATACACTCTAGGTAGTTTTTTATCACTAGGCCAAGTGCAGTATAGTCGACGATCAAATGTATCTTTGTAAATTGATCTCAAACTCAGGGGAAAGTCATCATCCCCATCACATTCATTTTCATAGGGTATGTAGTCCACCTTCCCCCTGTCCTTAAGCAAATTATGCATCTTTAAACTGATTCTTTTTCTGTGACTTGTTTTCATCAATTCCTCATCTTTTGAGCTAGTATATTGGCACACATTTTTGTTAGATGTATCATATGATAAATGATCATTGACCTCTAGGCTAGAAGTTGGTGATCTAGGAAACTTTAAACCAAGAAATATATCTTACAAGTATCCATTGAGAAAAAAATTAGTTATTTAAATAATATAAAACAATGTTTAAGTGAAGTATACATGTTATTTATATCAAATTGGAAAATTCCTTAACACAATTCCTCTTGGATTTGAATTAATTGTAGGAGGTGTTAGAACTGCAAAATTTTTATTTTGCAGTCTATTACATTCAAGAGTTTCTAGCATTAAGTCTTCATCATAAGCATAAAATTCCCTCTTTGCATTGTCTTGCTTATTTTTTTTTGTCATGTGATCCATTAGAATCTGGCTAGCTCTTCATATTTCATTGAAAGTCCCATATCGGCAAGACATAGTAAAAGTCTCCCCGACCTATATTTTTAACTAACATTTATTTGTTGCAGACAATTGGCAAGAATTTTCTTTTGTTTCGGCGACTGAAAAGATTTATATCGGCATATGCTGGGGTGTCGTTATAATGTCATGGTGAATTCAATTTATCTTACCAACTAGCATGTGGAAGGGTCATTTCATCCAAACCGATTGGTATCGGCAGGAAGTCATAACGAAACCATTTCGTTTTACCGATTGGCTTGCAAGCAAATGTCTCGGTAAGTCTTATGTTCATCGGTGAAAGGGTGATTTTGTCTCAGTGACTATGACTTGAAGAATGCATATCAACATGACACAATGAAGTCTATGTAACATCTCCCCGACTCGGAATTGTTGTAGCGACATAAAAAATAGGAGTGACAGTCATCATTTTTTGGATCCCAAGTGTCGATAAGACCACATTATGTCTTGGCGAGAGGTGTAATAGACGTTGCAAAATACTTCACCCTAGATTTGAAATTCTCTCATCGAAAGGACATTTGATGTGACAGTGCCAGTTTCAAATGGGTTTTCATTCATGCTTCATTAATGGCGCGATGGGATATAACAGTAAATTTTGTATCAATTCTTCAGTTTCAAATTGATTGCAGGTGAATTGGCATGCTGAACAAAGAACCAGAACATTTTTCTATTTGAGGAGCTCGAGTGGAATACTGTAAGTGATTGTTTCTAGGTTTTTTACATTTTGATTCTGTAAGCTTGAGAATGGAGTCTTCTGGTTCTGGAAAGGGTAAGGGTAGAAAGCCTGGTGAGAGTAGTCTATCAAAAGGAAAGAAACAAAAGGTTGATACAAAGCATGAGGGCACTGAAAGGAGGTTGAACCAAGACCTTATTGATCAACTACCTGGCTCGGGGCCTAAAGCTAGAAGGTACACACAACTTAGGGCAAAAGCTGATAAACTAGATGACAAGTGCAAGTTCATAGGTGATGTCTAGACTGCCATAAGAGGATATGAAGTATTCAGTTTCCATTACCATAGAAGAAATTGCTTTGAACCAGTCTATAACCCATGGAAGTTAAATGTAGGGAAATTGGTGTGCCCTAATATTTTTGTAAATGCAGAATTAGTAAAATTGATTGTAGATAATTATGATCCAAAGCATAAGGCTATATGTGACCCATCTGGAAAACCACAGATATATGTGTCTAAAGAAGCAATGGGTGAGGTTTTCAAATTGGAAGGGTTTTGCAATGAGGAGATCAATTGTGAAGAGTTGGAAAAATAATTTTTAAGAATGGATACAATCTATAAGGGTTCAAGGTTGCCTATTCATAGAATTAAGCAGGGTAACAAGTCAGAACCTCTGCAAGATAGTGAGGGGCCTCCTTATCATGTAGATTTGTTTGAGCCTTATATGAAGTACACATATTTCTCAATGTGTCAAGTATTGGGGATGGATGCCCCGGAACTCATGTCAATTGTGCCAATGATTATCATAGTAGATATTCAGTATCACAACTCCAAGCCATTCAACTATGCTTCATATATTTCTAGGGAGCTTGATTTAGGATTGGTGGCTATAAAGGGTGGATCTTATATTGTTCATCTCAGACATTATTCATTGTTAATGCACTTGGTGCTATATTTTGGATAGGAGTTGGGAGTATGGCCTCCAGAAATGAGAGTTTCTCAAATTGGTAAGGAGGGTGAAGTATTGCTTGTTCAGCTATGGACTGCTATTTGGGACAGCATGGTTGCTAATTCTAGTTTCATCCACTTTGAAGAATATTTTGTGAAAACTTTGTACAAATTGTATAAATATCCTTGCAACTATTCATTGACTGATGAGATTAAAATATTTCTTCGGCCAAAAGATTTCAATGGGCCAATTGATCATAATTGGGGTGACTAGTATTGTTTGGAAGGAGCTACAATGATCAGAGTGTATGGATTTGAAGGTACCCCTTTTATTCTGCCAAGGACAGTTCTAAATAGAGTTGCATATTTGGAAATTGTCAGACAAATGGATTACAATAGTGTGATGCTTTTCAATTATTATGGGAAGTAGGCTTTTGTGCCTAGTACATTATGCTTTGGTGATTTCATTGTGTTGGCTAAGGAGGGATATAATTCAATCCATGATAGATTGTTGCATTATAATATGAAAAGGGGACCACCCAGGAAAAACTTTGACCCTGAAGGATATATCAATTTAGCCAAAGAAAGGATTAACTTTGGGAGGTATCAACATGTACCTTATCCTTTTGATGATATGATCAGGAATTTGGATGAAGAGAAAGCAGAGGTGGTGGTTGAAAACTATAACCAAGGGTTATAGGATACTGGGATATTGTCTTCTGGAGGTGAGGAAACCCCAATGGATAAAGTGCCACAGAATAAAACAGAGAGAATATCTACGTTAAGGACTCAGAGGTATGTTTTCCCAACTAGAGAACAAAGTATTGAAAGTGGTGATATTGATGCAAGGCATATGGAATATAGATCATTTGTTTCAAATGATGATTTTATAAATTCTTTAGAGTTCAAAGCATTCTTGTACAAATAGAAGGGGAAGGAAATAAGAGAAAATGTTGGTGTTGTCACTTATGGGAATGAAGAGCAATTATTGGGTCAATTGAGAAAATGTGTGGATGATGAAATGACAAATATGACTCCTGAAAAGGGGAGGAAAATTTTGGAGAATGCTGGTGTTATGATTTTTCCTGGACTTGATTTGAACTCTGCATTAGTTTTTGATAGTTTTTTAAGAGATAGTAATGTTACACACAAACTTGATAAGGAAAGGGTAACAGAGGTGTATGCAGGCTCTAAGTATAATACTGATGAGGGATCATTGATGATATGGGCTTTGTACCCACCCCACAGGAAATTAGTGGTAATTGATATAGAGAAGGAATTTGGCCATGTTATGACCCTAAAGGTTGGAGAGGTTGATCCTATGGTTACTGCAGAGATTGGGATAAATATTGCAAAATTGAATAAAGCACAGATCCAGACACTGATAAAAGAAAGAGAAATGTATAAAGCAAGTAATGAAAGAATGCTGAGAGAAAATGATAGATTGAAAGACTTGGTTGGTATTTCAATAGATCCGTCAAAAATGCTCACTCAAGGAGAAAGCTCTCAGGAAAAAGATCATTGGATAGGGTCAAGTGCTTGTAATCAGGGAAAGTATGATGCAATTGTAGCAATTGTTAAGAGGAGGCATGATAATTTGACATACTGGTTGAATAAATTGTGTTGAAAATATTCTAGTACTCTGACTGCATTAAATGACCATGAAAGGATGGATGGACAAATTATGGGAAAGTTTCATGAATTGGCCCAGAGTGATGAGGCTAACGGTACTACACTCAAAGCTGCAAATCATATTCTCAGTCGCCATCGAGAATTCTATGAGGAATTGTAGGGGGATAAAAAGGGATTAATTGAAGCTGCCGAGAAAATTGTGATCACATTTTTTGATAATGAAGAGGAATTGAAAGATGCCTCTAGATGGAATAATGAATGTGACACAATACTGAATGGAATCACGAAGACAACTTCTGTAGAGGATACAACATTAGAGGAAGTGAGCGAGCAAAATGAGGAAATGGTCAAGATGGAAATCACGATCCGGAATGCTATCGAAGATGCGGATACACATGAGCGCCAAGATTATTTGGACCACCTCACTAAGACTCACTTGTGGCTAACTAGAGCCTAATTATTCTCTATCTTTGTTTTGAGTTTTGTTTTTTCCTATTTTTGAAAGGATGCATCCTTTCGTCTTCTCAATGTATAAATTTTCATTTTGAAAACAATATAAGGGCGAGGTAGAATTAGATATAAGAGAGAGAAGAGACAGCAGAATACAATTTTTTGGGCAAAGATGAGACTGGTTGCATATGTAAAATCATGGAGATATCAATGAAAATTTAATACGATGGTGCAATATTCTTTGGTATCGATTGTTTATGATATTTGTTGAAAAGTATTATTGAATTTGTTTCCGTAATGGTGTTTTCTGGTTATTGGAATTGGTGTAAACAAGTTTATACCTAGTTCGTCAATGCACATTTGTTGCATCTATATGGTCAATTAATTGCTTCTTTCCAGTAAAGATTAAATTCTCTGAATTGATCATAGTAATCAGGGAATGTCAATTGGATTGTTAAGAAGAACTCAATAATTATAATCTTGCATGTTTATACAAGCTATAAACCAAATAAAATGCTAAATAACTTGAATGTCTGCCAGAACAAATAAACTTGTTTCAGATTTCTCTTGACTTCGTGAACCCTATAAGGCACTGGTCTTTTCATTTTTCATTCTTTAGTTTCACTCACATTTTTACATCTATTAACCGAGCATATTAGGGTTTAGTTTTGAATATAGATATGCATTTTGTACCAAATTTGTTGTATTTTATCCATTTCAAGTTGCCATCATGGACAAATTAGGGCAATAGGAAAAGATCAAAAGTTAAGTCTGCTTAATTTAGTTAGGTACACCCGCCTAGGCCTAGTAGAACCTAAAGAGTAGAAGGTTTAATTGTTTCAAACCTTGTTCTGTTACCCTAAAATGTTGTGAAAGCTTGGCAACCTTTCATGGTTCAGACCTGCGTTTTTGAGAGATAACAGGAGGCATACTACCGACTGGATTTGTTCATTATCCACTAGTCCAAAGTGTGTTTGATTGAATAGTTCCCAATACTTATTAGCACATTTCATCATTTTTTTGAATCTTTCTTTAATCATTTCAGATATAGTGCTATATTTGATGGTCTTTACTTATTTCTCCAATTCTTTACATTTCCCCTGAGATTTCAGATGGCAAATCTTCCAATAGGATGCATCAACTAGTGCAGATCCAACAGTCTCTTATCATTTCCAAGTCATGGGGGGTATAAATCTGATGTGGAGGAGGAGGATGTTCTTTCTCTCTAATTTTCCAACTTCTTCTTCAATCTTTCATTCTCCTTAATCAGTTTTTCAATTTACGCCTTAGTAAATTTTACCACATGTATGTTCAACTCTACTATCTCCATAGGGCTGGTATCCCCTACTCTTTGTACCAAGAGATGTCCAAATAGTTGGTTTAGATTACTGATTATAACATGTATTTTATCATGGGGTAGAGTGACCAAATATGCAAGGTGGCCTCATTTGGGTTATACCCAGATCCTGAATACATTTTTTCGCTTGCTTCTTCTATCAAGTTCATTGTCTTGTACCCTCTTTTTCTGAAGCTATCAAATACAATTGCAGAGCTAATATCCCACCTTGTAAGGAGCAACATTCCAGCTTCTTGGAGTAATTCCCTTCCTCTTTCAGGAGTGATGGACTCCATTTCCTTATATGTCTCATGTTTCAATTCCTTTAAGGCGGTTGCCTCCTATTCAGGAGTGATATCTTGTATGTTTTGTCCCATTTTTCTACCTTTATATTCATAAAAAAATTATTTAAATTCAGAAGATTTAATAAAATCAGAATAAAAAATTAACTATTGTCTAGCCTTGACCCTTACATCATCAAATAGTTCATCTAATGCCTCAAATTTTACAATATTCTGCTCTTGAGGGGGTTCACATTGTGCAATCATAGGAGCACTTATTTGTTTGTCCTACTCACCCTCTTCATTACTCTCCTCTTCTACACTTATATCGGTATCTACAAAAAAAACATACCTCAGGAGTAGGCTATGAAGGTATGTAATCCAAGGGCTCTGTGTCTTCAACTTTTACTCTTGAATAGGTTGCATGAGGTGCATCAAAAATAGTTGGGGTCACATCCTTTATTAATTCATTAACACGAGCAATGAGTTTCTCAATTCTTGTTAGAGGATCCTCTATTTCACCAAATGCCTTTGAATAAGATGGGACATTTTTTCTTTTCCATTTCTCTGCAAGCATAATCTTGTTATAGGAATCCATTATTTTTGTGGTGGATGCCTCATCATGGTTTCTTATCACATCTTCGACTAAGAACAAATTTTCATACCTATATAGCCCCTATGATAATATTTCCTTATGGATAAAAACATCTACATCGAATTGCTTTCTTACATCACCTAGAGGTAGGTTGTATTGTGCTACTTTAACACCAACTTCATGATATCCTTCATTGAAAACCACTATAAAATCTCCAAAACATAAGGTACTAGGAATAATTGATTGTTTTCTATGTCCTTTGAGGTGTTTGTCATCAAATTTTTCCAATTGCCTCACAATTTCCAAATAAGCAATTCAGTTAGGAACAACTCGTGGCATCAAGTGTGAAGTTCCTTTGAACCCATAAAACCTTGTCACTATAAAATCAAAGAAAAAATACCAGTCTCCCTAGTTATGATTCACTTTATTTCTTGGGTCATTTTACTTTGGTCTTAGAAATCTTTGTACTTCTAGGGATAGGCTATAATTGCACATATATCCCAACAACTTCATCAATGGTTTTATAAAAAAAATTCAAAATAGAGGTAATGAGACCTACCAAATCGGTTGTCCCACAATGAGGTGCAAACTTTCACAAGTTTGAAATATCCATTTTTATCTGTATCTTTTATCCTTAACTGTTTACTCTAGACCCCTCTGACTTTTCCTTTGTACAAAAGAAAATACATAAGCAAAGAATAGTGTTCAAAATGAAAATTATCACTATTATTTTAATCTTTTCAAGCCCTCGATTTAGGGAATTAGCTAAGTATCTAGCATAATAAAATGGCATGGAATCCTTTCCCTATATGTGTACAACTAAAAGCATTGGGGGAATTGACATGAGAGGCGAAACCTCTACTCACAAAACTTGATCGACTGAATAATAAGTGTATTAAAAATACTTTTTAAAAACATTTGATGAAAATGAGGGTTTTAAGTGGTAGAGAACCTCCTAAGTTGGCCTCCTTCATCCTTGGGCCTATGCAAAGGTAACTTCCATCTCTTATAAGTGGTATCCATATGGTGATACTTTGTCAAGAGATATTTGACTGCGAATGATAAATTCAATGAACACTCCAGCTGAAATACGTTAGAAATGAGATCCCTAGAAATAACAAGCGTTTCAACCACGTTATGTGACTTAATATTTCTTTTCTTGGGGTCATATATGATATAAAGAGATTTAATTAGCTCTACATTCACAAACACATTGGGCACCACAAGCCTTCCTAGGTTAACCTCCATGGATTGTAAACTGGTTGAAACCTATTTTTTTCTATAATGGTAAATGAAGAGATCATATCCGTGGTGTGGTGTCCAAATATCTCCTAAGCCCTTATGTTTGTCCCATAGTCAGTCCATAAAAGGATTCATTTGAGAACTCATCTTGGGTGTCGACCCCAACCCCAAACATTGATCTATCAGGTCTTGATTTTGGAGTCTCTTTTCAATTTTCAATTTTTTAGCTTTGGGTTTATTTGTAATTTCCTCCATTATTTAAATCTTAAGCTTTTGAAGAAAATATATTCTCAGCTTGGTTTGAGGTACTTACTTGATTCTCGCCTCCACTGGTCTCTTCTATGTAAGAACTCCAAGTTTTTCCTTTCTTCTTTTTCCCTTAGCAATTTTTTTCAGATTTTGTAACAACTATGCGATCATCATGTGGTATAATTTACGTCAATTCTGGTTCATAAATATACCACCTTTTTCTAGTATTTTCATCAGATAATAAAATTTATTTCAAATATCTTGATGATGCCCTGGTATGTCACATCAATTAGTAATAATCATTATCATCATATCAGTGAGACTATGATTCTTCTTTCACCGATTGCGGCCTTCTCCACTGATGAAAACCTTTCCTTTGGTCTATTGACAAGACACTAGATAATGTTTCCATGATGCACCCTAGTTCCCTTGATATACTCTATGCACTTGATAATTCATGGTTATATCGGGCCATTGAGGGAATGCCATCATCTATTCCACTGATTTTTATGTGTTATAGTGATGTGTTTAGTTTTGTTGACTCTATCGGTATATTAAGGAGAGCACCTTAGGAGTCAACTCGATAGGGTATTATTACATCGATACTAGGTTGTGAGCTATTTTCATCAGGCCATTAGTGGGGTTGTGATGAGGGTTCTATCGATGAAGCATTGTTAGGCTGATGGTATTGAATTTTATTAAGAATGGGGGAAAGACTAGGGGATTTAAATTTTATCGATGGAATGGAGGCTATAATATGGATCTGATCACACAAATTTCTATAATTTGTATTGATCATAAAATTAAAGTGTGGTGTATTTATGAGGTATACAAAATGTAGGTGAGGTAGAGGCTAGTGGAAAATGTCAGATTTTTTGAGTCCCAACAACTTGAAACTCTGCATTAATAAAAATCACATCATTCATATTGCCTATGGATATCTGCAAAATAAAGCTATAAGAAAAAACCATGATTTAATGTGTAGGTGTCCATTTTTAGCAGCTTGTGGTGTACACAAATCCACATCTCTATCCTTAGGATCTAATGATAGGTTGAAATTATCGATGATGTAAAAAAACACCACCACAAGGTACATAATTTATAAAGCTATATTCATTTATTAATAGCCTTGGTGGTAGGAACATAGACTTACATAAAAGTAGAAAACCATCATAACAACTCGATTAAGGTGACGTACTTTTCAAATCTTAAAATGCAATGATTACTAGACAATCACCGCCAGCCAAGCATACTATACCAAATCTCCCATGATGCAAATTAACTATGAGCTTGAGCTTGAACAATCAATTCAAAAGTGAAAACAAATCATGTGTTAATTTAATCTAGCTAACCACGAATTTGATGATGAAAGAAAACTTAGAAATTTTAGTTTCCTTTGTCAATCATGGATTCTAGAAATTGAGGATATAGTCTTTTTATCTCGTGTTGTCCCTTTACCTCAAGTTCTTGGCCACCACACCCCATATTTGCAAGTCTATCGGCCAATTTATTTTCCTTCTTATATGTATGTGAAATTTGAGTTTCATAAAAGGATTCTATCACCCTCCAAAATTTCTCGAATATATATTTGAATCTCTAGTTATACATTTTCCTCTCCTGACAAGCATTGATAATGATAAGAGAATCTCCTTCAACATGCAACCTATCAATGCCCATACTTCTCGCTAGCTGCAAACGTTGAAGCAATGCTTGCCCCTCTACAATATTATTAGTACTATTTGGCAATTGAACTACTTTTACTCCTAACGAAGAGCCTTTCCAATCCATGATGACTACTCTTGCACCCGATAAACCTAGGTTCCTCTTTGATGATCCATCAAAATTGAGCTTGGAAAACCCTTTTGAGGGAGACTACCATTGAACCTTATTTCTATCAACCTTTGACTATGGGGCTATAAATTGAGAACCTTTGAGGGGTAAAGATATAAACTCCCAATTCTACAAAAGACAATTATCCCAAGTAGTAAAACAATGAAGATACCTTCTTTTGACCTTGAACATATGTATTGACTACTTCTAAAATTGTTTTTTCAATTTTATTTTCTTTAGCTCATTCTTTGACTAGAATTTTTGTCTAAAATTTTCTTTCTTTCTTTCCCACCATAGACTCTAGATTACAAGTGTAGCACCTCACCACACAACCCTAGAGGAAGTTGCAATTAACTACTTAAACAGACTATTTTTTTTTTTTTTAAATATAAACATGCAAGTTCACTACCCATTGCAAACATCCCCTAAGGTTGCGAGACTAAGATTACATAGTAACCCACAACAACATAAATGAATCCATAACATTAATCCACTTAAGAAATAAGAACACATACATTCCATACAAGATAAACTGCATCATCATAATAAGGAATACCATATGATATCAATATCAATAACTTAATAAGGAGATTACATCACTCATTCCCCGAATGAGGTAAATCCAAAAACATGATTACATATTACAAATTTTCACCTCAATTACAAAGAGGGGTAATAAATTACAAGATTCAACTGAAATGAATAAAGCATAAAATAAGTAACTGGATCACACAAGCTCTCTAACTGGAAATCTCATCCACACAAACAAGAAAAAAACCCAATGGATTAAGGTGCACGCCACCCAACCAAGTGGAACCCAAAGGCCCACCCCTCGTGCTAAGGGATAGTAACAAGGAATCCTAGCCAAGACCATCTACCTCTAGACATAGGCTAAATCATAACTAGACCAAACTAACACAACCAATCACATGTACCACACAGGTACATCACAAGTACAATTCAAGTACAACTATAACATGGTCACATTGCTTCCAGATATAAAGCGGATCAAGTATGTTAAGAGAAACATACACATAATAATCAAATACCAACTATGGTCACATCATGCATGTTAAGGAAACCATACCCATACAATCGAATACCAACTGTTGTCCTAGACAAAGTGTCATCACATAGCTCATCATGGGTTGTCCTCTAGGAATCTTCATAGGCTTCGGCCCCCACTAAGGGTTATCCTAGTGGCCTCAACCGAATCCCAGCCCCCATACTCACTCATGCATAATCAAATACATTTCATACAAACAAGATATATGACCTTGCCATTCCAAGCCTTTCCACTCATCCCAAGTCTAAATGAGCACTTGTGTGTATCAGTGAGGCATAATTATCTTGATTAGTGAGAAGTACCACCTAATCTTCTAAGTATTTTTTTAGTTATCGCTTGATTAATCCACCTCTGAAAGTTATCCAGTTTACCTCTTCCGGGCTTTGGCACCTATGGAAGCCACTCTTCTACTTGACAACACACATACCATCCAAACACCAAGGGTAAAAAAGTGCAACAAACAAGATAACACGACCACTCCTTTCTCAAGAGGTGACATAAGATAAAACCCTCTCCAAAAATTGGAGGTAACAAACATACAAAGTCACTCCTTACCAGGAGTGACAAATCACATAATCCACTCCTTCCACAAGAGGCACAAAACATCCCCGTTCATGGAAACTGGGTAAATAATTGACATGTACCATGCACTACCCAAGGGATTCAAACAAGTTGATTACATGACACGACAACCCTCATACTAAAACCCCATCTGGAAAACTTATCAATCCCTATGATTCGATTTCCCCCAAATGAAAATGGAAACAATTTACAATCAGGACGAGCAAGAAGATGAGAATTAAATTCTACTTTGGATTCACTAAATCCATTTCTCCGTTAACATTCAGTAATTTATTGCCTTAAACAATCTGAATTAAAATATGTCTTTTCAGATAAGGGAGAAATTAACACTAATTATTTAATTTCCTTACTTGCATTTAAATAATGATAAATTAATCAGTTTATCATATAAAACAAAATTCAATGATATAAAATAATTATTTCCTCCTTATTTCAATATAACCATTTAAAAACAATTAACTTGTCCTAAAAGTATATTATTAAAATCAAACATACTGTTCCATTAAATATATCATTTTAAAATAAAATCATTAATTTGATCCCCAATACAATCTTTTCATTTTCTCAATTTACTTTAAATCATGTCTTTTTAAAATCAACAATTTTTATGTATGAATACATTAAAATGTATATGTATACATCTAATAAGATTCATCGCTCAACTATGTATATATATACAAAAAAATCTATACATATACATAATATATATGTATATATACACTCATGTATATATACTATATATTTACATGTATATCTATTATAGATTGTTTAATAAATATATGTACATAAACATTAATATTTTAATACTATATCATATAATATTAAATATTAATATTTATATATATTCCAAGAACATATATATATTAATATTTTTAATATTATGAGAATATAATACTAAAATATTAAAATATATAAATATTTTATATTTATTTATATTCCCACCCAAAAGTCAAACGCCCTAATTTTGGGTGTGTTTTTTAACAGACGCAAGTACAAGGGTTTGGGGCAGCGTTTTTGGAGTGGGGTCGCGGCAATCTAGGCATCGACTATGCAAAGCACAACCGACCTTGACATTGTTGGCGGCGGTGGTTTGTGCATAGCCAACCACCATTGCTGGTGGTGCTATGCAACGGACAACCACCCACCATCAATGGTGGTGATTGTTTACACAGCGGCCGCGAGGTCTGTGGGGGTCGCGCTCGGCATAGCTCCCCCACAACACCTCCCATGGGGGGCACGGTGGGGTGAGCCCCCAATGCCTCCTCCAACCTCATTTTTTATTTATTTATTATTATTATTTTTTAATATGAAACCCTTACAGATTTCAAAATCCATGCTTCAACAGAGGTACTTAATTTTATTTTTTTGACAATATAACCCCTTTGATTAGAATATATAACAATATATATATGTATATATATACATATGTATATATATAGTTATATATATATAACTATATATATATATATAGTTATATATATATAGTTATATATATATATATATATAACTATATAACTATATATATGTACATATATATATGAATTTAAATTCCCCCACATAGATTGCAAAACAAATTGAACAAATCATACTGAAAATAAACTTTTACAGTCATGAACATTTTTTGTTTTTGTTTTGAGAAATTTAACTTTCAAATACAAGATTTAAATTTTGAAAACAAGATCTGAGATGGGTTTTCTTTGCATTCAAATAGAGCTTGAATATTTTTCAAACAACATACTATAATTTTGTGAACCTTTCAAAATGAAAATTAATTCAATAGAAAGAACCTGGTTCCCAAAATCTTCAGAGGTTGATAAAATGGTGCAAAGCCTTTTCCTCAGATGCAAGCTCCTACCCAACAAACCAACTGAACTTTTCCAAGAATCCAAATCCAAACCCACAAAATTGCCATTCTTTTCTTCCTTCCCTTTCTTATTTTCCAATTTTCATTCTCCCCCCCAAAAAACTCCATGAAAAAACCATGATAATCAAAAATATCCAAAAATATCTCATCCACCCCCTCATAAATTTTTGAAAACAGAAAATAGAAAATGTCTTTCAATTTTATTTTTGCATTTAAATTTTCAACAAAATGCAAATTAAAACATTTTTCCCACTTTTTCAATTTCAACAAAATATCCAAATTTTTTTCCAAATGAATAGCTTAATTCAATTTAACTAATTTAATAAAATAAATCTAATCCAAGATTAAATTATTTTATTAATTAAATTAAATTAATTAATAACTTAAATAACATCTTCCAACATAATAAAAAAAATTAATCTAATCAGCAACTTAAATACATAAAGCCATTTAATTACCCTTTTCCACTTGCAATTAAATAAAATCCAAGCAAATAGCACAAAGTTAACGCAACTGAACTAGACTAAAATCTGACGACACACTATGACTAAAGTGATGACTTGGCACAAAAAACCTAGCTACTATCTCCCAATCGAATACCGTTGGGGAATGGGCACGCTCAAACCTGTGAAACCAGGTGGAGTTGATGTCCTGTACCTATCAACTGACAAACAAAGAGTATATCCACATGCATATATATGTCATAATTAAAACACACCGTGAAGAGTAAATATCAAAATCACAGGGCACTCACAAGCGAGTGGTGCAATTTGTCCCCTTCACCAATACAATATTACTAATTGATGTATCTAACATCATTAATGTACTCAAAACTTAAAACATCATTAATGCAAATGTTCACAATGTTAATCTAAAGCATGCCATAGTGATAACATCAGAGTACAATGGCAACACATCAAAATATAACATTCACATCGCTTTATAGATAGCAATCAAATAGAAGCCGAGTACCATAGTCAAGGTACTAACAGAAAATAAGGCATAACCTAGACATAACACTGTTCGATCAAAAGAGCAAAACAGAGGGGTCTTACAACAAGAACTGGAGCAATTGTCCATATGAAAGCAAAAAATGAAGTTTTAAATAATACTGGCTAGGATGTAAACAAGTCCCATAAAGACAAAGGCATTGGAAAATAGACTTGCAACTTAGATCTAACAATCTACCATTATTCTTGTGCTAGCTCACACCCTACAAATAAGTGATCTACTATTTCATTTTCTTCTTGACAAAGCACACACTTGAAGGAATCTATAAACCCTATTTTTCTTAATCTATTACTCGTAAATACTCTTTTTCATAGAGCAATCCATGAAAAATTACCTGCCTTTGGAAGGGTCATTGGGCTCCAACATAAAAAATATGCTGTATGAGTTTGATTTTGATGTACATTTTCTATAATTGACGTGCATCCTTGATTTACTATATAATTGCCATCCTTAGAATGTTCCCATATTAATTTATCTAAGGCTTCTAAAAGGAAAAAAAAACTCTCTCGTAAAAATTTATGTAAGGCATACTTTTGATTAAGTGATATGGTTGGATTCAAGAGATCTTTCCATACAACTTTCGCTGATATTAGTTCAATATTAGCAACATAATCCTTTAGCTTGCTGCCCTACATATATGTTAAGATATTTTCTAATAGGTTTAGCTCTTGGATTGAATTTAGAGGAGGATATCCATTCCATGATTCTTTCCAAAATTGCACACTTTCCCCATTATTGACCTCCCAAGATAAAAATGGGATAAAAACTTCCTTGCGAGCTACTAAAAAATTCCACATAACTGAGCCACTTTGAGGATTTGATATAGTTAATATTATAGCTAGGTTATCATCATCTAGATACTTAGCTTGCATAATACTACACCATCTCAAATTTGGCTTTTGATATATTCACCATACTAACTTTGCACCAAGGGCCATGCATACCTACTCCTCCACTATTATTATTTTTTCATCCATATTTCCTCTCCACAAGAAATTATTAATCATCTTTTCAATTTGTTGCACAATGGATTTTGATACCTTAAAAAAAACCATAAAATAATTTGGAATGATTGTTAAAACTGATTTAACCATCAAGATACAACCAAAAAAAGATAACCATCTAGCATTCCAACAAAGTATTCTAGATTTTATGCCAGTACTATAATTTATTTTCCCCTACAAAAATATGAATACCTAGATATGCACAAGGGAGATCTACTGCTTGAAAATCCAACAAATTTACCAACTTCTTTGAAATAGATGGCTTTGTATTAAAAATGTAAATTTTGGACTTCCTCTTTCAACACGCCATTAAGGAAGGTAGAATTTATGTCCATTTGAAACACCTTCTATTTGTGTTGGGTTTCAATAGCTATGACTGCCTACATAGTCTCCATCCTTGCAATGGGTGCAAATGTCTCATCATAGTCTCTCCCAAGCTATTGTTTGTACCCCTTGACCACCAAACGTGCCTTGTGCCTCTTTATGCTTCCTTCAGCATTGCACTTGGTCTTATAGACCTATTTCACCCCAATGAATTGCTTGTTGGGAGGCAAATCTGTTAACTCCCATGTGTTCTTTCTCTCTATTGCATCTATCTCCTCATCAATGACCTCACACCATTTATCCTCTTTCACAACATTCTAAAAAAAAATCGGATCACTATGAGAAAACAATGAAAAATTCATATTATCATCAAACTCTTCATCATACCTTTTATCTTGGTAGGTCTCCCTTAGATTCTTTGTATTGTTTGGCATTAGGGAGGCGAGAGTGGGGTCTGAAATTTCACTACTACTGCTATTCTACTAAAATGGAAGGTTCAGGAACTCTTATGAAGCTTTTAGGAGCCAATGTTCTGGTTATTTCTAGCTACTTGCCTTTCTGTCTACTCACTTCAAGAGCTTTTAGGAGCTGTCAGGAGCTTTTAGGAGCCGTCAAGATCTGTTGGGAGCTCTCTCTAACTGAATTTTGTGATAGCCTGTTTAATTGTTTGTTTGCTTCAAGAGCTCCTAGGAGTTGTTCAAGAGCTCTTAGGAGTTGTTCAGGAGTTGTAAGGAGCTGACTATTTCTACTGCTACAAGATCTTGTTGATTTTCCTATTCATCTTCTTCATCTTCAAGAAGCTTTAGGACATATCGGGAGCTCTCAGGATTTGTTGTGCCATCCCATGACACATCCTCTAAGAACTCCACGCCTCTACGAATGATGATTTTCTTGGTGACTGGGTTGTACAACCTATAAGCTTTGGACTCTTCACTGTAGCTGATAAAAATGCATTTCTCACCCTTTTCATACAATTTCTTCCTCTTCTCTTTTCGCACGAGTGCATATGCCACACATCTAAACAATCTCAAGTGCTCAATCATACACTTACATTTCGTCCATGCCTCTTGTGGTATTTGTCACATACCACCTTTGTTGTAATTCTATTAACCAATTATGCAGCTGTTGCTACAACCTCTCCCCAATATTTAGTTGGGAGTCCCTTTTCTTTCATCATGATTCTTTCTATCTCCATGATGGTCCTATTACTTCTCTCAACCACTCCATTTTTCTGCAAAGTATAACTGGTTGTAAACTCCTTTTTGATGCCATTTTGCTTGCAAAAATTTACAAAATGATTGGAGGTATACTCTCCTCGTTGATTTGAACTTAGGAACTTGATGAAATGTCCACTTTCTTTTTCATCCTGGGCTTTAAACAACAAAAACTTATCAAAAGCTTCAGACTTATGCTGCAAAAAATAAACCCATGTCTTACGGCTGAAATCATCAATGAAGGTCATAAAAAATCTGCTATTACCAATAGACGTGATTTGTATATAACCTAGCAAATCTATATGCATCAACTCTAATGGTGCTCTTGCTCGATTGAATGGGCTTCCTATGTTGCTTTCCCAAAATGAAAGCCTCACATCTAACATTAGGCTCTACTATTCTTGGAAAACCATCAACCATATTATTCTTGGACAAAATACTCAGACCAACAAAGCCTAAGTGTCCATATCTGAGATGCCATAGCTTGAAGAGGTCTTCAAAAGAGCTCTTGAGGGCTACTGAATGTAGTGTTGTACATTTTCCATCCATGAGAGGTGCAACGATGAACTAAGATGAAAAAAATGTCTCAATCTTCAAAGGAAACATCTTGTTATTTGTCATTTGTATTGCTGCAAACACCTTTTTCCTCTCATTCTTGTCATAAATGATGCATTGGTCCTTCTCCATCAACACTTTGTATCCATTTTGGATCAGTTTTCCAACACTCACAAGGTTATGCTTTAACCTTGGTGCAAAAATTATACTCTGGACCTCCTTCTTCTCACCTTGCTTGGTGCGGATCATAATAGATCCTTTTCCCTTTATAGGAACTTCTCCATTGTTCCCCATTCTTATTTTAGACTTTACATTTTTATCGATGAAAGTAAACAAACTTTCATTACCATTGATGTGATTGCTACAACCGTTGTCCAAATACTAGACTTCGGGTCTACCTTCTTCACCAACTTTGCACATGATGAAGGCTATGGACTGATTTCCTTCTACCACATTTTCATTTTGTCTTGATTGATTTTCATGATTTTTCCAGCACTCACTGGCATAATTCCCGAATTTGTGACAGTAGTAGCTCTCAATGTTGCTCTTGTCACTTCTACCATTCTAACTATTGTTATTCATGCCTCTTCGAGAGTTGTTCTGAGAGTTGCTCACTCCTTCTTGGCTATTTTCTCATCTCGATCCTTCTCCTCCAACATTTCCTTGTCTGGATCTGCCTCTACCTCTTTGGGAGCCATTTCTACCTCTCCCCCTTCCTCTTACATTTGACTGAGCTTTAAAAGCTTTCTCTTGGGAAGAAGTAGCATACCTCTTTAGGCGCTGCTCATGGATATGAAGAGAACCCATCATCTCATCCATCTTCAAAGTAGAGAGGTCCTTCACCTCTTCAATAGCAATGACGAGTGGATCATACCTCATGGGTAGACATCTAAGGATCTTTTCAGCAATCTTCTTCTCCTATATCATTTCTCCATTGTCTCTCAGCTAGTTTAACAAACTCGAGAACCTTATTAAAAAGTCTACAATAGACTCACTTTCCTTCATTTCAATAACCTCAAACTCTCTTCGAAGTAACTGTAGCTTCACACCTCTGAATTTATCAGTAATTTTGTATTAGGTTTGGAGGATTTCTCAAGATTCCTTTTCATACTCAACTATTGCTAACTTGGGAAAAATGGCCTTTGTCAAGGCTACTTTTATCAAAATTAATGACTTAGCATCCTTCTTTCTCTGCTCCTTCAACTGGGTCTTTTGGTTGTTTGTGAGAGATGCATACTAAGCTGGGTCAGTAACATCCATGAACCCATTTATAAAAAAATCCCACAAATCGTTAGCAAACATAATGGTCTTCATCTTCTTAGCCTAAACATCATAGTTTTGTCCATTAAAAGATGGTGGCTACTACCAAATCTTTCCTTCATCTCCAACCATGTTTCCTATAGAAAAAGCTTAAATACCCAGAAAAAATAAATGCCCTAACTCACAACAAAAATGGGGCTTATGACTCTGATACCATGTAGAAATTCAAAAAGCTCAAAAGCTCTAATACCATGTCAAAAATTTAAAGGAGCCAACAAAATGCAAGCATATAACTTGATGTTATGTTTTCTAGTTAAGCTAGAAATGCACAAATCACTCAAAACACTGAAGCACAAGGAGACATGCAATCTTGCTTCATTCATTCAATAAATAGAAATGAAAAATACAAAAAAGGAAAGAACTTGAAACTCAAAAATCAAACTTAAAATACGAATTACAAACTTGTTGGGAGCACTACTCAACCAGATAGACAACTTCATAAGCTCCTGGGAGCTCACTGTCAAGAGTTACGTAGAGCTCAACCTAGAGCAATCACTACTCACATAGAAAAAGATACAACTTCTATTATTCAGGAGCTACTGGGAGCTCACACAAAAATTCTTCTTCACAGTCTGTTGCTGCAAAAATTCTTCCAACTCAACTTTCCGAATGACAAAATAAATTGTCTTCATTCCTTTTGTCTTCAACAACATTCCCTCTCAAAATTTGAAATTACCTACCACGGTAAATGAAAAACTCAAAATCAGCTACCTCAATTAATTCTAGAGCTTTCAGGAGCTGCAAGGAGGATCCCCAAAATAGAAAGGCTCTTGAAGGGTAGGTGAGGGCTGCAGGGGGTTTGACGGATGAGAAAGATGCTTAGGAGCATTAAATATTTCCAACATCTCGGAAATAAAATCTTCCAAATAAAAGGGTATCATCTACAAATAAAGAGTGAGTTGCTACAATGCTTGTACTTTGAATGGGTAATCCCTATCATAACCCTTCACCATGAACCTTTTTCATTGTTCTTCTTAAAGCCTCTTCCATAATGAGGAACAAAATTGGAGAAAGAGGATCTCCTTGTCTCACCCCTTGAGTAGAGCTAAAAAGTCCAACTAGAGACCCATTGACAATTACTGAAAAATTTAGCCCTTGACAAGCACAAGCGAATCTATCTGCACCATTTAGAAGCAAAACCAAATTTTTTAGGGACTTGAATCAACAAATCCCAATCTACTCTATCATATGCCTTCATCATATCCAACTTGATTATGAATGAAGACATCTTATTAGTTTTAATGGAATGTAACACTTCATGGGCAATGAGTGCCCCTTCAGGAGTCTCTCTTCTATGCATGAAACCTCCCTGCTCATGAGATATTACTTTTGATATAAGAGGTTGAATTATGAGATAGATAGCCTTTGTGAATATCTTGTATATGGTATTACATAAGGAAATTGGCCTAAATTTTGCAAATTTTTTTGGCTCTTGAACTTTTGGGATAATCGCAATGTGAGTTGTGTTAAACTACTTGAGCATAGTGCCTAATTTCCTAGATTCTGCTAGAGCTAGAAGAATATAAAAACCAACAAAATCCCAACATTTTTGAAAAAAATAAAGTAGTAAACCCATATGGCCCTGGAGCCTTATCGTGCACTAATGAAAAGATAACCTTCTTGAGATCATCAAGGGTAAAAGGATACAATAATTGATCATTTTCCTCTTTTTGAATTAGCTTAGGAATATTCTCAAGTAGTTCCTCTCCATTCTTAATTGCAATATCTGACTTGTTCTTAGGTGCTGATAGTAACTGTGAGAAAAACATTACACCTTCTTCCTGTATTTATTTCTCCTTTGGTAACACTTCTCATATCAATGAAGACTGGATGGAAAAAAAGTGTTTAAATATTTATTTATCTGAGTTGAAGCATGAAAAAAATAATTATTTTTATCTCATCTTAACCACAACTCTCTAGGTTTTTCCCTCCAATAGATTTCCTCTTTTGCTATCAATTTAGCCCATTCTACTTGTAGGATCTTTTGTTGATCATAATTCTTTGCATCTAGCCCATTCTAAATTATAATCCATTAATCCCATAGAGTTTCTTGTACACCCTTTCCTTCTCTTGAAACATGTTCTTAAAAACATGCTTGTTCTAGTGCGTTATCTATGTTTTGATATGACTTAACTTTCTGCATAATTGAAGCATATGTGAGCCTCTTATAAAAGGTACATTTGTCCACCATTGATGCAATAATTCTAAAAATTGAAGGTTCTTGAACCACATCTTTTGTAACTTAAAAGTTGATATACCTTTAGCCTTTAGATTGTCTCCAACTATGGTAAGATCAATGGAAAAGTGATCTAATCCTATAAAGGGTAGGATTTGTGAAGATAAATCTTTCTTATGAATAAACCAATTTAGCGAAACTAAGAATCTCTCCAACCTTTTTGTAATTTTCAAGAACCATTTTCTTTGATTTGTCCATGTAAAACTTCCATTCTGTGGCATGATATCCATTAGAGAATTATCTTTAATAAATGACAAAAAAAATTCCATTACCCTTGGAGGTGGAAAAATACCCCCTTTTTTCTCCTACAAACTAGTGAAAGTATTAAAGTCCCTTGCTATTATGACTTTCTTATCTTTTAATCCATCCAAATTTTTTGTAAAGGCCTCCCAAAGCTATTTTTTTCACCTGTTGTAGTTGGTGATGTACATTTAATAACCAAAATTGCAAATCAAAGCGTTATATTTTCAATAGTTCCCATTTCTTATAACTTTGAATGGGCTTTACTACTACTAATTTTTGATTCCATAGCATTATCAGTCCCCATAAATATCCTTGTGCAAGAGAGTGCATATTTCTAAAGTTCCTTTTTTGGATTGACTGCTCAAAAGATGATTTGAAAGTCTTGGTTTCTTGAAACATTAAAACATCTGCTCCACAAGCATCTATTTTCTATTTTATTTGAGCTCTTTTGTCAAGATTATTGACACCCTTGACATTCCATGATATTTTTCTCATTGAGGTTAGGGAGAGAAACATGCTCTCCTCGGACATTTTCTTGCATAAAACAACAATTTATTGTCTAAAGTGGTTTGTAGTTCAGAATCTATTTCTTCCTTTATTTTCGTAACATGTGATTTCCTTCCACACTTTCCTAGAGTTTTCACCATCCTAGTTTTAGTGCTTGGTGTCTAGGAAAAGAAAGGGTTTGAGTGTAATGAAAGACAACCAAAGGCCCATTCTCTTCTACCTTGTCTATTTTAATGTTATCTACATTTTGGTAGCTATCACCATCACCCATCTACAATATCTGCTCATTATCTAAATCCTTATCGGTGAGTGACCTTTGTATATCCTCAAAGGATTCTTCCAAAGTTGGAGAACTAGCATTTCCCATTTATGTAACACCTCCCCTTGCTGAATTAGGAGAAAAATTACCCTCCTCATTGATAATTTCTTCTACAATTTCCTCAATCAACTCACAACCAACCGAACTGAGTATCTTACTAACAAAATATTCCAACTCTTCAAAGTTGTCCATTTGTTCCTTTCCCTAGAAAACAACACACTCTTGGTTCCCAACCTTTGATTTATGATGAACCTCTTGTGAATCTGTTTGAGGAAAATATTCAAACATAGGGAGTTTTACTATAGTGTCCACTTGTAAAGTTGAGGTGGGAAGCAATGTGGGAATATATAGATTCATATTGTTGACAAAAAAATTACCTAGGGAGAAACCTAGTTTTTGTTTCATTGCCTCATTTATTGTAAGCAAAAATAAAGGTGCATGATGCTTACTCACTAAAATAGATTGAGTATCTTCTAGAGAGAAGAAGTTTTCCTCTACAACTAAATGAGAAAGAATCTTATTACTTCCTCCCTTTGAAGAGAAAGATATCTAATTATACTTACTGATGTCAAATATTTCTCTTTGCTGAGACACTTGAAGATGCAACTCATTCATTTTTACCATATCCTTTTCACCTCTAGGAGTTGGAAGAAGTTGTTCACTTTCCCCATTCACCAACTTTTCTACCATTGAATGTTCCAAAATAGCATCCTCCACCAAGTTATAATCAGGCCTAGAATGACCAAGATCATGCTTTTTAAAACACATATTCTTTGGCATTTCGACTATAATTTGTTGTACCCACTCCCCATATTTGATTTTAAGTGAATCTGGGTTGGAATCTCCTTTGTCACATCTAATAATACAAAAAATATAATTGAATTTGAAGGATTTTTATAAAAGGGTTTATCATGCCTTAGGAAAATCCCTATCTTATTTTTCATGGCTTCTATGAGTAGCAACTCTCTATATTCTAGAGCTAGGTACTTTAGTTGAACCCAAGAAAGGATAAATTTAACCTCCAACTGTTCTGGTTTAAAATTTGGCATCCAAGATTGTATGAATAACCTAGACCCTTGATAAACCCATGATTTGACTCTGTATATAGCATCTCTATGAAATTTTTCTTGAAAAATCAATATGAAAATTCCTCTCTTTATCAAGATAAAAAAACTTTACTAACCTCTTCCCATTCATTGAAAAACAAATCTTGTAACTAATCTAAATCAAGAGAAGGATGCAAGAACTTACATACCAAGGATCTATTATGCAAGTCCTGAATTTGTGGATCTAACATCTCTTCAAATAAGGTGATTGACACACTTTTTCTTGATTCATGTCTTTTTTCTTACCTCCATCTAGACTCTCTTTCCCTAGATCAGGTTGAATCTCTTTGCACTTTCATTGCAAGGACACTTTCTTCTTTTGAACTTTATTTGATTTCTTTGGTTCTTTGAATTTGTCTTGGAATTTTCTATAAACCTTTGTTGTCCAACAAGGGATTTTCCCATCCTTTGTGGAACAAATCTCTCTTCCTATAATTCTTTGTTTGTGTCAGATCTCCCCTTTTTCCCTTGAAATCCTTGCACCTTATCTAACTTTTTAGATGCTTGCTTTGCATGTCCCAATGCATCATAGGTTTCCCCATTTTTTCCATTCACTCCTTGAGGAATTGGATTTTTTGTTAGACAAATTCATTGAATGCTATGTTCTAGATTTGCTTTTTCTTGCAGATTAGAAACCCTAGTATTAAAATCTCTTATGTGTAGATTTTTCTCATTTGGATTGAAGGGACCTCTCTTATTAGTATCATTGCATGCTTATTTTTTTTTATGATCAAATGCCACATTGTCAGGATGCCTCTGATATTGATGCCATGCAACATTAGATGAACTAAGATCCACCTCTGCTTCCTTATAACACCTATTTAGAAATTGTTAATCTTCTTTATAGGAGTGCAAGAAAACTCATCTTCACTCAGTTTTTTGCAGATTATAGGGTGTGTATTCTTCACATATATCTAGATTTGACTACTGATCACGAAGAAAATTCCTCCTAGGATGAAATGGCACCTAGTTGGATTTTGTGAATCTATGTTTGATAGGGTTTGAATGTTGCCTACATTTTTATAATGAATACCATTCTGCATAGGGCTATTCAACCTAGACGATTGTTTGCCATAGAAAGAAGGCCCATAGTAGTGCTTGTCTATGTCTAGATAATTATTGTTGGATGACCATTTTTTTCTTGTTGGAGAGCCATTTCCTTGAAATCTTATTTTTAGAAGAATGTTTCTTATCCTCTTCAAAACATCGTGTATCTATTTTTATTTCCCATTTCTATATTTTCATATTTTCATATTTTTTCTTAGTTTCTTTCTCTTTATTCTCTCTTGCTTGCTCACTCACTATCTATTTGTTTTATTTTCTCCACCTATCTTTTATCTTTCTTTTTTTTCATTTATTTGTTTTATTCCCTCATAAAGGTGACCTTGATCCACAAAATGCTAAACCAAATCACCATTTCCATATCAGGTAGGGATTTGATGGAAAGTTTGGAGATTGAGGAAAATAAAATCTTTTATATGTGGATGTCAATTATGTAACAAAGCCAACTATTAAGCAAATTAAGGCCCGGTCTCTAAGGAAAATAACATCAAAATTGAGAGTTCTGTTAGAATTGAGGAAACCAAAGAATAATCCAAAACAACAACAAATTTTGTCTTTCTTTTTGTCTTGCCCCACTTTCATACTTTGTTTATCTATTATTTTTCTCTTTCTATTTATATATCTCTTTTTTATCTATATCTCTCATTATCTCTTTCTTCATCTATCTATCTTTATTTTTTCTTTCACTATTTTCTCTTACATATCTTTTTCTCCTTTTTACTTATATTTTATTTTTGGTTTTGCTTCTAAATTTTATTTCTCTTTATTAAAACTATCTTTCATTCTTTTCCTCTCTCCTCTCTTATACTTATTTTCTATCTAGACCTTTTTATCTCTTTTTTGAGCTCTCTTTTTCTCTTCCTCATGTTTTTCTATCTCTCATTTTTTTTTTCTATCTTTATTTTTGAAATTTCGTACTAGACATTTATTTATCTTTTTAGTTTAATATTATTGTTTCCTTCTTTATCTTTTTAATTTATTTTCATAATTTTAATTTTTTACCTTTTTTGTTTTAATATATGCCCATCATCAATTGATTTTTAATTATTTTCACTATTTTTTTCGTTTATTACCTCTTTCTCTCTATCCCCTCTTTCTTAATGTTATTTCTTTGTTTTACCCTTTATCCAACCTATTATTTCTTTATTTCTTTCTTTGTATTTTTTATTTGTTTTTGTTCTATTTTTTATTAGTCATTCTACTTTTTTCTCTATTTCTCTATCTTTCCATCTCTTTCTCGATATAGTTATCTTCCTTTTTCTTTATCTCACTTTGGTCTCTTGTATATGTTTTCCTCTCTTTCTCTTTCATTTTGCTCTCTTTTCTTTTCTTTATTTCATCTTTCTTTTTTGGTTATTCTTTAAAATTTTAATTGGTCTCTATTTCTTTCTATTTTATCTCTTTTCTTACTTTTTTTCTTTACTTATTTTTCTCTACTCTCTTTCTTTCTATCTCTTTTTTGTTTTTTTTATTAAATTTTTTTTTCTTCCTTTATTTTCATCTTCTATTTTTCTATATGTTTTAGTTGCTTTCTTTTTATTATTTTTATTTTTGTATGTATTTATATCTTTCTCTATATTTTTGTTTCTTTTTCTTTTTCTATTTTAATATCCCGTCTCTCTTTTTCTCTCTTACTATTTTCATTCATTCATTTTTATATTCTTTTTTTTTAATATTTTTTTTTGTTGTCATTCTATCTATCTCATTTTTAAAACTTTCATTCTTCCTCATTTTTATCTTTTTATATGTCCTTTGCATTTCCTTGTTTTTTAATTTTATCTCTTATTTTTGTTCCCCCTCTCTCTTGTTTATCTTTTATATTATTTATTGTTTATTGTTTATTTTATTCTCTCTTATTCTTTAAATTTATTTATTTTCAATCCCTCACTATGACTATCTTCTTTCTCTATATAATTTCCCCTTATTTTTCTTTATCATTTTTTATTCCTTTCTTAAGATCATGGATCATAGATACTAGAATTTGGATGTTGGAGTTTGTATCCTTGATCTTTAAAATTTGATACAAGATCCATAGAGACATCAATTATGGGAATAGATCTTAGTCTATAGAATTTAGATAATAAAATGTAGAATATATGCATGTTACATCATAAATCCTAGAACTTGGACCTTATGATTCGGGAACACAAACCTAGAACCTTAACCCTGAAGATCTTAGAACTTAGATCCTAGACCCAAAAACATAAACTTTGGAATTATATACATTGAAATGGTGGGATATTGTCCCTGACCAATAAAATTTTATCTTGAAATACTTTGCTGCCCAACCTTAGAATTTAGAGTTTTCTCTTCTATGTTTTTCCTCATTTCTCTCTTCCTCTTAGTTTCATTATTTTTATTTTTCATCCTATCTCTCTCTTTCTCATTTTTCTACCATTTTATTTTCTTTGATTATCATTTGAGAGTGCTTCATTTTAATCACTTTCGATTGCTATCTATAATTCTCTCTTATTTTTCCCTTGATTTTGTTTTTATTTCTTTATTTTACTTCTATCCTTTTGGACAATAGATCATGGTCCAAAGACTATTTGTAACACCCCACCACGCAACCCTAGAGGAAGATGCAACTAACTACTCAAACGAACTAATTTTTTTTATTATTAAGAATGTATTAACATGCAATTTCACTACCCATTTCAAACAACCCCTAAGGTTACAAGACAAGGGTTATTTAGAATCTCAACAAAAAACGTTAATTAAAACCATAACATTCATTTACATAATAATTTAGAAATACATACATTCCATACATGATAAATTACATCAAAGCATAAAAGATACCATGTGATTTCATCTAACAATAACTAAACAATAATATTACATCTCTCATTGCCTGAATGAGGAAATTCCAATAAACATGATTACAAGTTACATCTTTCCACCTCGATAACAAATGAGGGGTAATAAATCACAAGATCAACCGAAATGAATAAAGCATGAAAAGAACTGGATCATACAAGCTCTCCAACTAGAAGTATCATCCACATGGACTTGAAGAGAGAACCCAACAGAGTAAGGTGCATGCCACTCAACCAAGTGGTACCCGAAGCCCCACCCCCCGTGCTAGGAGATAGTAACAAGGAATCCTAGCCAAGGCCATCTACCTCTAGACACATGATAACATGTAACTGAACCAAACTGACCAAACCAATCACATGTACTACACAAGTACAACACAAGTACATCACAATTACAACTCTAACATGGTCACATTGCTTCCAAACATGAAATAGATCAAGTATGTTAAAAGAACCATACACACAAAATCAAATACCAATTGTTGTCCTAGACAAGATGTCATCACACAAATCGTCATGAGTTACTCACTGCAGATCTTCATAGGCTCAGACTATCCTAGTGGCCTCAACCGATCCCCGACCCTCATACTTACTAATATAGGATTAAATACTTTTCATAAAGACTAGATAGATAACCTTACCATTCCAAGCTTTCCCACTCACTCCAAGTCTAAACGAGCACTTGTGACTATGAGTGAGGATATAACTTATCTTTTTAGTGTGAAGTACTACCTAACCTCTAAGTACATTGTTTTAGTTATCACTTGATTAACTACTTATGAAGGTTACCCAATCTTAACTCTTACGAGATTTGGCCCCTAATGGAAGCCACTCTTCTACTTGACAACATACACACCATCCAATCACCAAGGGTAACAAAGTGCAAACACACAAGATATCTCGACCACTCCTTTCTTAGGAGGCGACATAAGTCAAATCTCTCTCCAAACACTGGAGGTAACAAAAATAATCAAGCCTCTCCTTACAAGGAGGCACAAAACATCCCCGTTTGTGGAAACCAAGTTAAACCACTGACAATGCACCATGCACTACCCAAGGGATTCAAAATAGGTTAACATAACAAGTCGACAACCCACAAATTTAAAACGCCATCTAGAAGACTTATCAATCCCTAAAACTTAGTTTCCCCACACGATAATAGAACGAACCACAATCAAGACAAGCAAAAAGGAAGAAATTAAATTCTACTTTGGATTCACTTAATCCATTTCCTCATTACATTCAATAATTTATAGCATTAATTAAACTGAATTAAAATACGCCTTTTCAGATAAGGGGGAAATTAATACTAATTATCTAATTTCCTTACTTGCATTTAAATGATGATAAATTAATCAGTTTATCATGTAAAACAAAGTTCATTGAGAGAAATAATTATTGCTTCCTCATTCTCTTATGTCTAACTTAGAGCAATTAACTGGTCTTACAAAAAAGCATATTATTTGAATCATAATCACTTCCCCTTTAAAATAATATTTTAAAATAAATACCATGATTAAAAAAATATCACCCTATTTCATTTCCTCAATTACACTTAATTCATTCTCTCAACAATTCATTCTTTTAACATGCATATACACATAATATATATATATATATATACACTCATGTGTTTATATACATATGCATATTATATATATATTTATATATACAATATACAATATTAATATTTTAAAATTATTAAATATAATAATAAAATATTAATATAAACCTATTTTATTATTATAAAATATAAAAATAAAATATTTAAAATAAACACATTTTATTATTATAAAATATGATAATAAAATATTTGAAATAAACATATTTGATTTTATATATTTGTTTTTTGCTTTTAAAAAAAAGGAACCCCCAAACGTTTCTTGGGCCACACGCATGCCAAACCCTATGGTCGGTTGTGTTTACCCACAACCAACCCCCATTAATGGGGGCAATTGTGTGTAAACACAGTCATCCCATTTGATGGGCGATGACTGCAATGGAGGGGAGTGGGGAGCGCGCCTCCACTCGCCTCCCATGGGGGGCGCAGTGGAGGTGAGCCCCCAGTGCCTCCCTCTTTTTTTTATTTTTAATTTTTTTTTAAGAAAAAAAACCAACGGTTCTAGATCCACAATTTGGCCTAGGAATGAAAAAATTTCCCAAATTTCTGGCAGCATAACCCTACCATTCAAAAATTCTAAAAAATATATGTATATACATATATGTATATATATATATATGTCAATATATATATATATATATTAATGTATATAGATATTACATTTTCATAAACTGAATTTACAAAACAAATTGAGAAACCAAAGTAGAGAACCATTTATAGCAATGAATCTCATTTTTTTTTTTGGAAATAATTCATTTTAAAATAGAGTTTTTTTGCAAATAAAATTCATATTCAACATGGGTTTTTCCCTTGCAATCCACAAGCAAAATTTAAATAATTTCCAACAACATAATCATACTGTGTAACCTTTCAAATGAAACTACTAATTGAATGAACTTGATTTCAGAAGCTTGATAGCTGATAATGAAGCAAAGCCTTCTCCTCTATTCCAGATCCTTTCCAGAATTCCAATTCAGCTTCTCCAATTTTTCACAGCTTCAATCCAAAACCCACCAAAAATGCAAAATTTCTTCCTCTCTTCTATTTTCAAATTTTCAAACTTGTTGAGAAAAAACTTGTGAAGAAAATTCCAATAATAAAGAAAATTTCAAAACAAATATCATGCAACAACCCTCATCAATTTCTCAAAACAAAATAAAAAATATCTTCTTCTTCCAAATTTTTGAATTCAAACTTTATAAAAATGCAATATAACTTCTTTTCTTTCATTTTTGAATTCAAAGTTTTTCTAAAAAAGAAATTCCATTCATTTTCCTTTATTTTGTTAATTTTCATCCTTTCAATTTTCCCAATTTCACACAAAATCTATTAACTCCAAAATGGAAAAACTTAATTTATTTCAAAACAATTAATTTAATCATCAATAAACTAAATCTAATCCAAGATTAAATTATTTATTAAAAAAATAATAAATTATATTATATTTCAACATAAACTAGATGAAGTTAATTGACAATTAAACTACCAGAGCATATATTTTAACCTTTTTATAACTTATGATTTTTACTAAAATCAAGGCCAGATGAACAATATTAAAGCAACTTAACCTGACTAAAACCTGATGACACACTATGACTAGGGTGACAACTTGGCACATAAAACCTAGTTACTATCTCCTAATCAAATGTCATTGGGCAATGGACATGCTCAAACCTGTGAAACCAAGTGGAGTCAATGTCCTATACTTGTCAACCCGTGAACAAAGAGTATATCCACATGCATATATATGTCATAGTTAAAACACACCATGAAGAGTATATCATGGAATCACAAGGTGCTCGCAAATGAGTGATGTGATACCGTCCCCTTCACCAATATAGTCTAACTAACTATCAAAACTAACATACTAATATAATCAAAGCATAAAAAATCATTGATTCAAACATTCATAATGTTACTCCAAAACATGTCATAATGATAACATCAAAAGATAACATTCACATCGCTTTATATATAGCGATCAAATAGCAGCCGATTACCATAGTCAAGGTATTAACATAAATACAACATAAAAGAGCAGAACATAGTTTGATCAAAGGAACAAAATGGAGGGGTATTACACTATTAGTATTGGGTCTTGGATCCTTTATCCTTGATACTAGAACCATAAACCTATTGAAATTAGACACTACATCTTGGGTCTTACAATTTAGATTATAACATGTAGAGCTTGGATATTATGCTCTTGGCACATGACTTCAAAATTTTGAGCCCAAAAATCTCACAATTTAGATCTTATACTTTAGAACCTGAGATTTATGCACATAGATCTTAGGCTTGTATATGATTAACTTTGATCAAGAAATGTTTACCCTTTACCGTCAACTCTTATATTGGGAACCCTAGAGTTGTAGAATATGGACCCTGGACTAATAAATATTTACCCTATATTATGAACCATTGAACCCATGCATTGGGATGTATGATTTTATATTCTAGAACCTACACCATAAACTTGTGGATTGTGGATGATAGACAAAAATTAACACTATAACATCAATCCTGGACCCTATACCTTGAATATTTGATAGCTGACACTAGACTATGTACATTGGATCGTTGGGACCTAGTTGTCGAATCGTAGACCCCAAAATTTATATCTTCAACCCTTTATCCTTGACTTTGGACCCCAAGACCCATAAATCACTTGACCTTGGTCATTGGATCTTAAGTCTTGAAATTTAGACTCTAGAATGTAGAACAAGGATGTAGATGTTACTTGGAACCAAAATTTAAGCTCTAAACATGTGATCTTAAAATTCTGAGCCTATAGTTAGGAACTTGGATATTAGATTCTTAGACATTAACTTTGGACCCTTTGATGTTGTCATGGCCATTCATGTCCAATCTGATTAGGTATCATAAATAGAACCCTCAATTGAATCTTCTATCATAGTTATTCTTTGCCTTCCAAAAATTTGCATGTCCCCTCACAAGGGTAGGTATGTACTTTAAAATTAAGTTTAAAAGAAGATATATTCATCAAATTAACCATTAGTTTTCTTGGTCTTCAATTAATTCACATGATTAATTTCATGTCACCATCCAAGACCTAATTGATTCATAGAGTTCCTAGCATTGGAAAACCTAGGCTTTGTTACCAGATATGCCCATCATGAACACAACACATTTTTTTATAGAATTAATTAAGTCCATTGGTGTTAAGCCACACATTATGACAATGTGAGTATAAATTAGCAAACTTAATTAATTCTTTTAATTTTATATTTTGTGGTATGTTCATGATGGGTGT
>CM021109.1:535119610-535197694 GCA_007115665.2 Sequoiadendron giganteum
TCAATATATATATATATATTAATGTATATAGATATTACATTTTCATAAACTGAATTTACAAAACAAATTGAGAAACCAAAGTAGAGAACCATTTATAGCAATGAATCTCATTTTTTTTTTTGGAAATAATTCATTTTAAAATAGAGTTTTTTTGCAAATAAAATTCATATTCAACATGGGTTTTTCCCTTGCAATCCACAAGCAAAATTTAAATAATTTCCAACAACATAATCATACTGTGTAACCTTTCAAATGAAACTACTAATTGAATGAACTTGATTTCAGAAGCTTGATAGCTGATAATGAAGCAAAGCCTTCTCCTCTATTCCAGATCCTTTCCAGAATTCCAATTCAGCTTCTCCAATTTTTCACAGCTTCAATCCAAAACCCACCAAAAATGCAAAATTTCTTCCTCTCTTCTATTTTCAAATTTTCAAACTTGTTGAGAAAAAACTTGTGAAGAAAATTCCAATAATAAAGAAAATTTCAAAACAAATATCATGCAACAACCCTCATCAATTTCTCAAAACAAAATAAAAAATATCTTCTTCTTCCAAATTTTTGAATTCAAACTTTATAAAAATGCAATTTAACTTCTTTTCTTTAATTTTTGAATTCAAAGTTTTTCTAAAAAAGAAATTCCATTCATTGTCCTTTATTTTGTTAATTTTCATCCTTTCAATTTTCCCAATTTCACACAAAATCTATTAACTCCAAAATGGAAAAACTTAATTTATTTCAAAACAATTAATTTAATCATCAATAAACTAAATCTAATCCAAGATTAAATTATTTACTAAAAAAATAATAAATTAAATTATATTTCAACATAAACCAGATGAAGTTAATTGACAATTAAACTACCAAAGCATATATTTTAACCTTTTTATAACTTACAATTTTAACTGAAATCAAAGCTAGATGAACAACATTAAAGCAACTTAGCCTGACTAAAACTTGACGACACACTATGACTAGGGTGACGACTTGGCACGAAAAACCTAGTTACTATCTCCCAATCGAATGTTGTTGGGCAATGGACATGCTCAAACCTGTGAAACCAGGTGGAGTCAATATCCTATACCTATCAACCTGCGAACAAAGAGTATATCCACATGCATATATATGTCATAGTTAAAACACACCATGAAGAGTAAATCACGGAATCACAAGGCGCTCGCAAGCGAGTGATGCGATACCGTCCCCTTCACCAATATAGTGTAACTAATTTCCAAAACTAACATACTAATATAATCAAAGCATAAAAAATCATTGATTCAAACATTCATAATCTTACTCCAAAACATGTCAAATGATAACATTCATGTCGCTTTATAGATAGCGATCAAATAGTAGCCGAGTACCATAGTCAAGGTACTAACATAAATACAACATAAAAGAGCAGAACATAGTTCGATCAAAGGAACAAAATGGAGGGGTATTACACTATTAGTATTGGGTCTTGGATCCTTTATCCTTGATACTAGAACCATAAACCTATTGAAATTAGACACTACATCTTGGGTCTTACAATTTAGATTATAACATGTAGAACTTGGATATTATGCTCTTGGCACATGACTTCAAAATTTTGAGCCCAAAAATCTCACAGTTTAGATCTTATACTTTAGAACCTGAGATTTATGCACATAGATCTTAGGCTTGCAGACGATTGACCTTGATCAAGAAATGTTTACCCTTTACCCTCAACTCTTATATTGGGAACCCTAGAGTTGTAGAATATGGACCCTAGACTAATAAATATTTACCCTATATTATGAACCATTGAACCCATGCATTGGGATGTATGATTTTATATTCTAGAACCTACACCATAAACTTGTGGATTGTGGATGATAAACAAAAATTAACACTATAACATCAATCCTAGACCCTATACCTTGAATATTTGATAACTAACACTAGACTATGTGCATTGGATCATTGGGACCTAGTCATCAAATCGTAGACCCCAAAGTTTATATCTTCAACCCTTGATCCTTGACTTTGGACCCCAAGACCCATAAATCACTTGACCTTGGTCATTGGATCTTAAGCCTTGAAATTCAGACTCTAGAATGTAGAACAAGGATGTAGATGTTACTTGGAACCAAAATTTAAGCTCTAAACATGTGAGCTTAAAATTTTGAGCCTATAGTTAGGAACTTGGATATTAGATTCTTAGACATTAACTTTGGACCCTTTGATGTTGTCATGGCCATTCATGTCCAATCCGATTAGGTATCATTAATAGAACCCTCAATTGAATCTTCTATCATAGTTATTCTTTGCCTTCCAAAAATTTGCATGTCCGCTCACAAGGGTAGGTATGTACTTTAAATTAAGTTTAAAAGAAGGTATATTCATCAAATTAACCATTAGTTTTCTTGGTCTTCAATTAATTCACATGATTAATTTCATGTCACCATCCAAGACCTAATTGATTCATAGAGTTCCTAGCATTGGAAAACCTAGGCTTTGTTACCAGATATGCCCATCATGAACACAACACATTTTTTTATAGAATTAATTAAGTCCATTGGTGTTAAGCCACACATTATGACAATGTGAGTAGACATTAGCGAACTTAATTAATTCTTTTAATTTTATTTTTTTGTGGTATGTTCATGATGGGTGTGACAAATGGACCTTGGACTCATGGACCATGGACCCTAAACCAGCATATCATATACCAATATCCCTTGGACCCTAAACCCTCCATCTTGGACTCATATACCATAGACTTTGGAGTAAGAATTTTTTCATGTAGCTTGGACTTTGAACATTGGATCATTTTCCTTGAATTTTTGACACACAAGAACACTCTTGGAATTTGGGCCTCAAACCTTAGATCATAGAACTTGGACCCTATTGTCTCTCTCTCTCTACATATATCTCACTTCATTATTTTTGTTGCTCATGTTCTCTATATGTCTTTCTTTATTTTTTCTTTGTTTCCTGGGTTATTCTCTCTCTCTCTCTCCCTCTCTTTCTCTCTCTCCTACCCATCTATTTCTCTTTATTTCTTATAGCCTAAATTTCTATTTATGTTTTAGTATATATATTTCACTTTTGACCTTTATTTTTGTCATTTTTTTCCTTTTGTATTTGTTTCTATTTATAATTGTAGTTCTTGTATTTTTTCTTCCTTTTTATTTATATATTCAATTCCTTTTTAATTAGGTTTACCATTTATTTCTTATTTATTTACCTTTTTCTCCCTTGCCCTCTCTACTTTTTTTTGTTCTTTCAATTTTTTCCACTTTCTTTCTCTTTTTTAAGCTCTTTCTTTGTCTCTTTGTTTCTATTTCCTATCATCACCTTTTTATTTGGTTTTTCTATCTTTCTTTAATTTTTCTCTAATTTTTGTTTCCTTTGTTTCTCACTATTCTTCTTTTGTTCCTTATTTTTTTCACTTGTCTCCCTCTCTTGTCTCTTTTTAATGTCCCTTATATTTTTATTTTATAAGTGCTATCATTTTTTGCCTTGTTTATTATCTCTTTCTTTGAGCATATTATTTTATCTTTCTTTCTATTTATGTAATAAATTATTTTTCTACCTTTATTTTTCTTTGCATAACTAGATTTTAATATTACCTCTTTTTTTTCTCTATTTCTCTTTCTCTGTTTTTGTCTCTTAAGATTTTTCATTCATTCAGTTTTATATATAAAAGTATTCTCTTCTTTTATTTTTCTTACTTTTTTATCTTAAATTATTTTTTTGTCTATTTGTCTCTTTCTATCTATTTGCCATTTGCTCTCTTTCTTTTTTATTTTATCATATCATCTCTCTAGTTTTATTGTTTAAAAAATTATATATCTCTAAGTTTGCCATTGAATATCTCTACTTTCTATGTCATTTGTCTATATTTTTTTGATCTTTGTCATTTCTCTATTTCCTTATGTCTCTATCTCTATTTACATTTCTTATATTTCATCTAGTTTTCCTTTTAATTATCTTATCTCATTTTATTTCTTTTTTCTTTATTTTTTATCTTTCATTTGTTCTCTCTACTATTTCTTTATCTAATTTTCTCCATATTTCTATTTTCTCTATCTCTTTCCCTCTTACACATCTGTTTTCTTTGTATCTAATGTATTTGACTCTTTCCTTCCCTTAGTGTTGTTTATTTATTTTTATCACCTTTTTTGTATTTTTTTTGCTCTTGACGAATTTTTCAATTTTATTTTATTTTTTTATTTTTTCTCTATTTACTTCATTTCATTTTTCATTTTTCCCCATTTCTCCACTTTTATCAAGGTTTTATTTATTTTTCATTGCATTTATATATCTTTTTATTTTTTCCTTCCATTTTTCTACAGTTTATTTCTCAATCTTGTTTATCTTTATGGCTCTTTTCTTTCTTTTTTTTCTCATTTTTTCCTTTCAATTTTTTAAATACTCCTATCTTATTGTCTATGGGTATTTATTTCTTTTAAGTCCTCTCCATTGATATCTATATTTATATTTTTCTTCTTTCGTTCAATTTTTATCCATTCGTAGATGGGATGGACCCTAGATTCATTGATTTTAAACCCTAGATTGGGAAATATTACTCTATAATCTAAACACTTAGATCTTGGACCACAAAAACCTAGAGCCTATGCCTAAAAAATATAGTCCCTAGACTTAGAAATAATTACTACGTGTCCTTTACCTTAAATTCATGGACCCAAGAATGCAGGTATAAGATACTCAAGTTTTGACCCTAGACCATGGACATTGAATCCCAAGAACTTGGGCCTTGAACCTTATAGCTTAGATATTAGGAATTTGATAGTGGACCTTGGATCCTCATACCACTCAACCTTAGACCCTATAATTTAGATGCTAAAATATTGTACATAAACTTATATGCTAAATATTAGAAATTGAATGCTACATCCTACATGTTTTACCCTTAAAGTTGGATCCTAGACCCAGATTTATAGATCATGGATCCTTGAAAAAGAATGTTTTTACCATTTAGAGTGAGCTCTCAAACCTTAGATTTAGGATCCCTTGGACAATAGACTTAGTTCTATAGCATTGTGCACCCTCAACAATGAAACATATACCATATATCAATAATCTTTTAATTGTGGGCATTAGACCCCATCCCTAGAGACTTAACTATACATTTGGGACTTGAATCATGAATAATTGATCTTAGGGCATAGAGAATGCTAATTAAATCTCATACATTATAACTTTTACCCTCAATACTTGACCCTTTATCCTTGGACTTGGACACCAAGCCTCATAGAATATTATAGCTTGAACACTTAGTCTTATTTAATGTCCTCGTCGTCGATTGAGAGCTAATTCCAGATTGGAGGGAAACAATGTTTTTAAACACTAATATGAATTTAATAAATATTTAAAATAATATTAAATTAATAATAATATTAATAATTTTTAAATAATTATAAAAAATAATTTTAAATTATTAAATACTAATATTTAAATTTATTTAAAACTCTAGCTGACCCAGTTGGGTGGGCACCAAACTATCCATATAAATTTTATTAGTTTTATGAATTTGGTATCATTGAAGTTGGGTGCATATGCTAGCGAGTCTACAAGACACAAAAATCTACATGGATCACTTCAAGGTGGGAAAAACCCCCTCACCTTGAAGTTGTGTGTTTCTTCTTTGAAATATTCTACCATCACCGTCCTAATCATTTGCTATAGCCATAGGTGGAGGTGACACTATAATCAACAATAGGGTACTTAGCCATTGCACCATTCATAATCAAAAGAAGCATACAAGACTTAAGCAATCACCAAGGATTCATTGCAGGGAATGCACCACTATAAGGGCACATATAACATCTTCTATCGAGCGCCTGAAGATTGTAATTTCTCCATCTAGTGAGGAGGTCTTTTTTGAATACATTACAATTGGTACGTTGGTTGGGTTTCTCTCTAATAAATGATGTTTTTGGGTGTGAATGGTTCATTTCACCATGTAGCAACATGACTACTATCCTCCTATTAGGAAAGTTTCATATTGCTAGTATTGCTATGCAATTCCATCTAGAAGTAAAAATCTATATTTATGTGCACATAGCTATTATTGCCTTCAATGCTTCTTATTGTCCCAAGTTCTCTATGGATTAGATGATGACATCGGGTGTGCCAATTTAATTATTCTATTTGTTGTTTTCTAGGAGCATTGATTTTGTTTGGGTTTTATTCATAAAAAATATGTGGGATCAAACTCCTAAGGGTGAAAGACCTATATAGTAAGGTCTCATTTATTAAATCTACTTTCAATTCTATCTAATATTTAAATATGAGTGCAAATAAATATATTTCTATTCTTTATTTGGGCTTGGCATCGTATAGTGTTATTAGAGCCAAGTTTCCTGCCATCTTGAGGAAATTTATATAATTGAGTTAAAGGGATCAATGTGCTATTGAGAGAGAAATGAATAAATCATAAGTTGTGACATTTGGAATAAGAGGCAAAGGTAATAATATGTTTGATCTATGGGGTGATAAATGGGACACTTTCTTGAGGAAAATGGCTCAAATGTAGGATCAAATGGCCAAACAGTAGGGGAAAACAATGTAGATGAACATGTGAATGCAAACCATGAATAATATGAATAACACCCTTAGATCTGCACCAAATAATGGTCCAAAAGGAAATCATTCTAATCAAAATAGACTTGAAATTTAGAGTAGTAGGCTACCTAACCCACACAACCATCATTATTACCCAAAAGGGACCCACAAATGAAGGAGAAAAGTTGAATCATGTTGGAGTTGATGTCAATACAAGCATTTATGCCTATGCTTAGCTTATTACATATGTGAGGAGTCAAATCCCATTTATACAGTTTCACAATGCAAGGAGTGGGTCAAAAGGGAGACAACTAGAAAACTATTCCAATAGAGATCTCCAATATAGGTTGCACAATGAGAATGATTTGGTTTTGGGAGTGTAATGGTTGCACTCGCTTGGGGACTGCACAACCAACCACCAAACTAGGGAGTTGAAGTTCAAATCAAATGGGAAAGAGGTCATCGTTTGAAGTCTCTCCAAGGTGGGCCCTAAGGAAGCTTCGGCCAATAAGAAGGAGAGGTTTTAGGGAGGATAAAATATCTTCATGCATATAAAATTGAAGTTGCTTGAGGACAAGCAACATTTGAGTGGGGAGGATTGTTATGTCCCCATCTCTGATTAAGAGCTAATTTCAAATTAGAGGGAAACAATGATTTTAAACACTGATATAAATTTAATAAATATTTAAAATAATATTAATAATTTTAAATAATAATAAATAAAATAAATTTAAATTATTAAATAATGTATTTAAATTTATTTAAAATTCTAGCCGACCAAGTTCCAAGTGGGCACCAAAGTATCCACATAATTGTTATTAGTTTTGTTGGAGTTGGATGCATATGATGGTGAGTCTATGAGATACAAAAATATTTGTGGATCACTTCAAGGTGGGACAAACCCCCTCACCTTGAACCTATGTGTTTCTTGTTTTAAATCATCTGTCATCATCATCCTAATCATTTTCTATATCCATAGGCAAAGGCAAGATTGGAATCAATAATAGGGGACTTAGCCATTGCACCATTCACAATCTAAAGAAGCATACATTAATATCTTTCTTCTCTCTCTCTCCCTCTTTATATATATATTTCCTTTGTTCTTAGTTATGTATTCTTTCTATTCATTATTTATTTTTTTACTTTAGTTTTTTCATTCTCTATTTTTATTTCTTTGTGTTTTATTTTTCCTTTTTCAATATTCTTATCTTATTTGTTTACTTTATATATTTTAACTTTCTCTCTATCTTTCCTTTGTTCTCTCAACCTTCCTCTACCTCTTTCTCTTGCTTTATTTATTTCTTTTATTTTCATTTTATTATTTTTTTCTAAACTTTTATAATTTTTACTTTTTCTCTAGATCTCTCTCCTGCTTAATCATGTTTCTTTGTATCTAATTTATTAATCCATTCTTTACCTTCATGTCCTCTCTCTAAATTTATCTTTATATGCATTTAATTTTTTATATTTTAATAATGGTTTTGATTATGTTGAATATCTGGAATTCTGAGAAGGGGGGTGAATCAATATTCCATAAAACCAACCAAATAAAATCCATATAAACATTATCACAATTCTAATTGAATTAGCAAGAGAGAACATGGAAATGAGATAATGTATCAACACACATGAACACTAGTATTTTTACGTGGATAACCCAAAAAGGGAAAAAACACGGTGAGGGTTAACTCACAATATATTATATTCAAATACAAGATTTTAAAGGGCTCGCTGCCAAGACTCACTATCCTTGAAAGGCTCACAACTTGAATAAAAAATATGGTTAACCACCAAGATACAAAATTTATGGCTCACTACCAAGAATATGAACTAATAGAAGACAAATTTTGTTTGCAAGCTTCAGTTCCAATGAAGCTTTGATTAAGAAGTACTGCCTCTCACAATAGTCACTCAATAATTCTATTATGATCCTCAACTGATAAAGCATTTAGGCTTAGATATTCACATATTCCTTGATCCTTTTCACACTTCACTACACCTCACCACATTCCATTACTTCTCTACTTTCTCCTTCAAGTAATATTATATATATACAAGTATATCTTATTCATCAATTAGGTCAGCCTAATTAGATGAAAGAAAAATAATCAAAAACATTCTTGTCAACACCATATATGATTTTAATTTTTTTTTCCATGTAGTGCATCATATCAAGTCAATATAGATATATGAAAAAAATCCACAAGGTATATCTAGTCTTCTTAATGTGTGTCATACATTAGGTCAGCCAAGACTAGGTCATAACCACAATAAAACTAAACCAACATACAAACCTCAAAGAAAACACCTTCAGGATTTGATATTACATTGATTTCTCATCACACTATGACCATAGAGACTACAATTAGAACCACAATATTAAAGTGATTTCCTTAAGAAAATATAGAGTCTCCCACATTGATATGCATAAGGAAGAAACACTTGTAGAGTACATAGCTAAATTTTGTCAATGATAAGTTTATGCTTACAATAAGAAAATAATCAAGATCTAGGATACAGTTGTCTGAATGATACATTATACCACATCTAAGATATTAGAGTCAAATCTTTTCTTGCGGTGATTTCTAGACTCAAAAACCAACTCACTGGTTCATCATAAAATAACACTTGTAGTAGAGAACAACTTTTGGTAAACTAAGTAAGCTTCCCTTACAATTGTCACCATGTTGACATCAATGACAAGACAAGAACAACTAGATCAAACCACACACTTCATTCTTATGTTGCAAGGCTCCATATTTCCAACAATCTCCCCCTTTGGCATTGATGATAACATGCATGTAAAAAAAATTGTAATATAAGGCAAATAAAATAATCCCCCTACCAAAACTATTCTAAATTTTTTTTTTCATCTATCTATCTCTATCTCTCCCCCTTTGACATCAATGGAAAAGGATGGGGTCTAGTATATATGTGTATACATCAAAAATTTACAAAAAAGATATGAACACAAAGTGAATTGTATTAACCTAAAGATGAGGAACCTTTGAGATCCTTCAAGGTATCCTTCCATGAAGTCTTACCTTCTTCCCATGCATCTTTCAAAATTACAAATATTTTGAAATAGTTCATTCTTGGTCAAGGAATCTATACCATCTACTAAATTATTTGGACTAGGATTAATCTCTAATAGATTACCAATACTATCAAGAGCACTAGATACAAGATTGCCTGATTTTTATCATATCTTTGAGTGCCAAAAACTTCCTAATCACTTATGTCATTTGATCCTATAAGGAAATTAAATTTTCCTGAAGCTGCATAATTTAGGACTACCTCTAATTATATCTATCATCTGCCAATCTATATGTATCTTCTTGAGTGCTCATTCGGGTTTCACTCTTCCTTATCTCATCTTTCATATTGAGTGTACTGCCATACTAATTCAGGAAAAAAGAAATCAGTTCCTGAGCCTCTTCCTCACAAACTTGTACACTCTCTAATTCCTTTACCACTATTTGATGTGCAATTTAACTTTTTTTTTTATATCTTCTAAATTTCCTTTTGCAAAACCAATTCCAACATGCACTTCTAGACCAGAGATATAGACTTTCAAAGAATTAATCATGTTTCTAAGATTTTCCACAATTGATATAGATGAATCAAAGATAGCACTGGGAATCACCTTTTGTGATTCTTTTAAAGCTCCTTGAATTTTTATACTTTCATTCTCATGTTCAACTCTTTTTTATTCACTTCCTTATGCAACTTCTTGTTGGACAATACTTATTCTCTTCTTCCCTATTCTAGTTACACTACTAGAGGCTTCATCTTCAATGAGATTCTTAGAGATGTCGAAAATAATTCTTGCATAATGGTCAATATTAACATTAGACACTACAAAATATAACTCAGATATCCACATCAATCTAGGTTCAACTACTTCCATATGATATAAAAATGTAGAAACTAGGAAATTAATACTTTTAGAGTACCTTTCAGTTACACTTCCTAGAATCCTTGATATTTTTCTCATTCTCATTGGAAATGTTCCAAATAATATAGTGAGAGAAGTCTCTTGAGAATTTGAACCACCAAGGTTTATCATAAAATTCTTGATCTTATGGGAAATAGGTTCTATATTTGTCCATTCTATCCTTCCTATTACCGAAAACTCTTTTAAGAAGTAAGAGAGTAAGAAAACAATCAAATTCCTATACCTGAAATATATTTTTCTTTATTTTCTTGACTCCCTTCATATTCTTCAAGAGATTTATTTAAAGTAGCTCACACATGTCACAATCCATACCTCTTCTAACCATATCAATATTAGTGTGAACAACAATAGTAGAAACTATGATATTATTGCTAGGTAAGAAAAATTTGTGACCAATAACCATCACAACATACCTAATGACTAGATCTTCAAATTTTCTCAAAAAAAGTTATTTTCCTTTGATGGTCACACTAGTCATCCCAATTATCTATTGTTCATCCATAGAATTTTGTTTAGGAACTGGTCCAGAGGAACACAAACCAAAAACATCTCTGATAGCTTCTTTAGTAATCAAATGTGCCTCATCAATCCACCATGAATCCTACACAAAACTATTTGAATATAGTTCTTGTCAAATTCAAACAAAGGGGATTTCTGCTATCCATTCAATTTCTTCTTAATTGAGATTTTGTAAGCATCAATATTTTCTTCCAATTCATTCTTCCATAGGATACAACTGAATTGGTGACATTTCCTCAATCTTACTATAGATGTATGCATAGATATCTTCAAAGGGAAATACTCTAGGAGGAATACAAGAGAATGCGTCAACTGATTTTTCTGATAGATTTTTCAAATGTTTCCTTAAATTGACTTGTAATCTATTTGAAATATTCACAACCTTCAAATTATCCATTTTATAAAAGAGTGAAAGATTGTGAAAGAAGAATACCTCTATAATAGCCAACACAAAATAGGATAGATATCCAGCTTTCATGGCACACTTTGAATCCACTTCGAATTATTCTTCCTTCAAACCCTAAAACTCTGAGTTGTTTTGGTTTCTCCAAAATTCCCTTGCATGCTTCTCTAAAAATACATATCTCTTTTGAATATGATTTACTTGATACATGTAAATTTATTTCTTTCATTCTAACTGATTTTTCAATAAATGCTTGAAATTATAGGTAGATCTCCTTGAAATTTGTGTGCACTTCCATCCTTTCAAATTATGCAACCTTCATTCTTCACACATGCAACTAAAAAATTCCTTTTGAATTTTTTACCATATTAAATATTCTTCTATCATGATGTGATATAAGTATCGACGAGGGGGTTTATTATATTTTCTGATAATTGCTCCCCCTTAGTCATTTTCAGATTTTAAAAATTGATGGGTGTATCTACACCAAAAATCGGCACAGATAAGACTGATGATTATGATTCAAATTTTTTTGATTCTCCTTCCTTTCTCTAGATTATTTTCATCAATCTTCTTACTTCTTCCGGATCAATGATTGGTTTAGGTTTTTTTGCTGGATAGTTATTTTTCTCCTTTTGTAGTCATTAGTAAAACCTTCTGGATTTCTGCAATCACAACAAACAACATTCTTCCTTCCATACTTTATTTTATTCACTATATATTCACACTAAATAACCTTGTGTCCAAACTTCTTGCACTTAAAATTTTTGGAAAAGAATGATAGGGTATCATTCATTCTATTTTTTCAGTCCTTTGTCTTTGAACCAAATTTATTGCAGGAATTCCAAGAACAATTGAAAGAAAACCACCATTGAGCATTAGGTTATTTGATAGGAGCTCTTCTGGTATTGCTTTTTAAGTTCTTGATTTGTCCATCATTGCACCGAGTCTTCTTGTCAGGAGATTGCTTCATTTTTGAACTTTGACCTTCTTCAAATCCTAAACCACTTTTTTTCCATTACTGGTCTCTAATAAATAATCAATTCATCAAGCATTGCAGATCTTGCCTTAAATTTATCCTAAATTTTTTTTTCCTTTTTGAGATTTGATCTCAAAATTTTGTTTCTTGCTTGAGCTTGACAAATTCATCCATCTTCTCTTGAATTTCAACTTGCTGAAAATTTTCAATTCTTTTCATTCTTTCCAAATGTTGTAGCAATCCAGTGATCTCATCGTGTTCTCTTTTCAATTGATCACAAGCTTCTTCATATCTACTCCTCGCATCTTTGATGAAATTGTTCACTTCCTTTAGCTTATTCTTCAAATCTTCAATTTCTTCTAAATATCCAATAGATGTCACTTTTAGAGGAAAAAATTCATATATTCAAATTCCAAGACCTTCCTCAAGTTGTTAGGCTCCTTTAGAGGAACCAAGATTTGATAACAATTGTTGAGTATCTAGAATACTGAGAGGGGGATGAATCAATATTCCATAAAACAAGTCAAATAAAAACCATCTAAATATTATCACAATTATGACTGAATCAACAAGAGAGAACATGGAAATAAGACAATGCATCAACACACATGAACACCAAGATTTTTATATGGAACCAAAAGGGAAAAACCACAATGAGGGTTAGCTCACAATATATTATATCTAGATACAAGATATTACATGGCTTACTTCCAAGACTCACTATCCTTGAAAGGCTCATAGCTTGAATACAAAAGATGGCTAACTGCCAAGATACAAAATTTATGGTTTACTGCCAACAATATGAATTGATAGAATACACTTTCTTTGTGTAGGGTTCAATTCCAATGAAGCTCTGAATAAGAAGAATTTCCTCTCAAATTAGTCGCTCAACAATTCTATTTTGATCCTCAATTGATAAAGCATTTATTCTTGGACCTTCGCATATTCCTTGATCCTCTTAATGCTTCACTACACCTCACCATATACCATCGCTTCTCTACTTTATCCTTCAAAGAATATTATATATATACAAGTATGTCTTATTCATCAATTAGGTCAACCTAATTAGATGAAATTAAAAAAATAAAAATAAAAATTGTCGACACCATATATGATTTACTTTTTTTTTGTCCATGTAGTACATCATATCAAGTTGGCATAGATCTATGAAAAATATCCATAAGGTATATCTAGTATTCTTAATGTGTGTCATACATTAGGTCGATCAAGACTAGGACATAACCACAAAAAGTCCAAACCAACATACAAAACTCGAAGAAAACACCTTTGGGATATGATATTACATCAATTTCTCATCACACTACCACCATAGAGACTACCATTATAACTGCAACATTAGAATTCATCCTTAAGAAAATATGGAGTCTCCCACAAGGACATGCAGAGCAAAGAAACACTTGTAGAATATAGAGCTAAAATTTGTCAATGATAACTTTTTGTTCACAAAACAAAACTTTTGAAGATCTAGGATATAGTTGTTTGAATGAGATATGATACTACAGTTAAGAGCTTAGAGTCAAATATTTTCTTGAGGTGATTTCTGGACTCAAAAACCAACTCACTGGTTCATAAAAAAAAAACACTTCTAATAGAGAACAACTTCTAGTAAACTAATTAAGCTTCCCATACAGTTGTCATCATGCTAGCATCAATAAAAACACAAGAAAAAATAGATCAAACCACATATTCTTCATGCTCATGTTGCAAGGCTCCATATTTCCAACAAATTCAATCTTTTTTATTTGTATTCTCTTTTCATCTAATTTTATTCTCTTTTTTCATCTAAATTTATTTATCTCTATCCATTTTTTTCTATTTGTATTTTTGTATGCATCTTTCTTTTATTATACCTCTTTATTATTTTACCTTAATTTATTTATGTTTTGCATCAATTTTGATCTCTCCCACTCACTTACTCATACTTCATTTTAATTTTTCTTCCATCATATCCCCTAGGGCTTGTTAATTTTCTTCCATGACCCCTAGCCCCATAGTAACTTGGACTAGTGGTGGATTTTATGACCATATTATGTTAAATGAACTTATGCATGGGTGTGATGGTTATGTTGTGTAGATTCTAGTACTAATGAATGTATTTATATCATTATCATGTTATTGGTGAAATCTAAATGCATTGATTTTTCTTATACTAACTCAGGCTAATGACTTGGCTGGTGAACTTCTGTGAGGTTCGTTGCTTGTTATAGGTACTTAGGGTGCAAGATGAGGTGGATTGTGTAGTACAAGGAGGAGAGACAAACAAGCTTTAAGGCTAGATCTCAATAATAAAATTTATAGGTAACTTCACCCTAACCAAATTTTTTCCAAACCTAGTACCGAGTAAACATATTTTGCTAAATGATCTTTGAAGTTGAACATGCATGGTTGTCAAAGGTGATAAATCTGCAATAATGAATTGAGCTCTCAAAGATATTTATTTTTTCTTGTTAACCCTAAGACTTTAGGCATTGATGCTATTACCATAATCTATTTGGAATAATACTCATTATCTTTTAGTACATTATAGAGCTAGTTGACATATAAGTACTACTAAGGGATTATGAGATTTTATTATTTGTTGTATCAATAGTGATAGGCTGATAAAAATCAAGGTATATGTATCTTCCCTTAGCAACTAGAGATGAGTGTTGAATTGGAAAGAGTTTGGATAAGAAAAACATCTTAGTAACCTTCAATCTATAACTGAAACTACTTTAGGTAAGATCATAGACTTCCTCTTCAAATTAATTATTGAAATGTTCAAATAGCTCCTCTACTTTCCATAGAGGTCATTGGAAAGGTATGTTCCCTCTTCAAACACATTTTGATGATAAACCAATGTTGTAATAATCTTTGAATATTTGAATCCTCTATTAAGCCATGCAAAGTATGGTATAGTATAAAACCATCATTGAGTGGGTAGTGAGTTGTCTACCTTAATAGCTTATGTTAGGAGTGAATAGATATATCCTTTTTGGTTGAAAAAAATCCATAAAAATCTGGAATGAATGGATTTTGAACCCTATATAGCACACCACCAAAATGGGTAGTTGATCCATAGAGGTGGTAGGCCTTAGAACCTACTTGTTCTAAATTAGGAACCTCTCTTATAGTTATAGTACCAAGGTGAGTGCAAGCACTAAATTTGACCACAATGCATGAAGTAGGACTCTAAGAGGGCATAGGTAGAGGATATAAACCTCTAATGTGTAGTATATTCCTATCCATTTAAGGTGATCATCAAAGGAAAAAAATCCTATGAATTTCTCAGAGATAAGTTTACTCATGCTCGAGATTGAAAATTGTCAAGGAGCATACAATGTCGATGCATTGATGGGATGAATTCCACCAAGAGAATGTGGGCCTTAAGGCCAATGACATGTTGGTGATGCATACCCCATGTTACTCTAGAGGCTTGGATAGATTTCACTAGGAGCATGTGGGCCTTGGGGGTAGTAGCAGGCAGTTGATGGATGTCTGGTGTATGCTAGAGGGTTAGATGGGTTTTTCACTAGTAGCATGTGAGCCTTAGGGCTAACAACATGTAGGCGATAAAATAGATTATTTTATTATCCGTTCAATGTACTACATGGAAGATAATTTCTAATGAATCATAACTAGGTAAACGATTGGACATACCTTGTAGAATTGTTATGATATAACTAGATATCTCGTTGGTTTCTTAGATACCAATGGTAGGAACACCTTGAGTAGCTCTTCATTAGGAAGTTGACCCTATGCAATACATTTTGGTATAGATGTCTACTCTCTCACCACGAGCCACAAAATCCACTTGAAGGGGTGGATAGAGATTATATCCACTTTGGAGGGATCATATTGTACCCCCAAGGTGAACCATGATAGGTTAAAGACATGGAGTCCACATGACCTCACAAAACACTTAAGATATGATTTAGGTAATGTTAGTTGTGATTCCTTCATTTGTCTTTTTGTTCTAAAATATTGTCATTTTTGGAACGACTTGTAGGTATGAATGGTAAATTACTTGCTGCTATAAATTCACTTGAATTTTTGTATTTATTTGTTGATTACTCTTTATTATCATGATTGTAGTGTTGTAAAAAAAATGTGCATAATTTGTAGATCTTTTTGGGGTTGTTATCAAAACCTCTATCTTATTCTATTATTATTATATTTCTCTCTCTCTCTCTCTTAGATAAAATATTGAGATCTATTAAAGAGGTCCTAGCCAAGAAAATCACAAACTAAAAAAAAATTGTAGATAGAAGAAAATCTATATGCTAACCTTCTTATTATGAATTTATGTCCATGTGAAATCCACATCTTCCTTATCCTCTAAGTGTGTTAGAGATGAAAATAGGGATTGTTTACTCTATGCTAAAACTAAATCCACAAACCTATCTCCATATCCCCATTCTTCTTTCTATGAAAGAATAGAAGTCCATACCTATTTTCATCTTCAAAAGGGATCTAGATTAGAATATTTTGAGCAATATAAGACATAACACAAGAAATTTGATAGAAAGGTTTTAGTGTAACTATTGAATGATACCCAAAAAATCCATCCCTTTTGAAAACCTTAGAATCCTTCTCTACACTTTGGATAAAAAGTGCCTTAGAAGAATTATTATCCTTCTTCACAATATTTTCATAATATAATTGTGTAGGAAAAGAGGAGGTATCATGCTCTCCTTGTTTACCAGGATTCTAGCATGCCTAACCCCAACACTCTCTTTTTTAAGAGATCATGTTATAAGGAAGTATCTTCATCTTATGAAGTGTCTAGAGGATGCTATGTAACCATTAAATATGATTAAAGGAATCCTAGAAGCATTATTGTCCTTGATGAAATTTCCATAGAATCTTTGCAAAGGTGAAGATGAGTTATCATGTTTTTGTTTCTTGTTCAAGAGATCATGTTTTATGTAATATCATCATCTTAAGAAGAATCTAGAGGAAGGTGCATACCTAAATAGGATAAATAAGGTCCATTTTACCATGCATTTTTTTTTTCATGTATGGTAATTTGATATACAAGAAGTTAACAATAATGTGTTTAATTAGAAAGATTTTTTGACATAAGAATGGGATATTCTAATAGTGTAAAACATACTTCTATATTTTTTCCCCTAGATACAACCATACCTCCTCAATTAAACCTTTTAAAGAGGGATGAACAATGAATAATCCCAAATAAGTAAAGTCAAGGAATTCTTTGTCATTGGATTGCAAGAAGGAAACCATGGGTTCACCAACTGATATTCTTTGTTTATTTTCTCCCCCTATATGTATTTTTATCTTTTTTTCTCATTCACTCATATATATCTTTGTCTATTATTTTCTTTGACCCTTTCTATATTATTTCATTTTATCTTTCTCTCTTTGTTTTGTTCTTTATATTCTCTCTCTCTACTTCACTCACAATTTCTTTTATTCTCTCGATCTCTTTATTTTATCTTTGACTTTTTTAATTTATTTGTCATTTTTTATTTTCTTAATCTATCATTCTCTCCCTCCCTCTATTTATCTTATTTTTTTCGGTTTTTCTTAATTATTTGACCAATCTATCACTTGTCAAAATTATATTTCTCAATGCTAACCATGCAAAGCTTTCAAGATTTTGAAGGCCCATTGGATTATAGAAAAAAAAGTACGCTCTATGAGATTGAGTATGGAGAAAATTAAAAATTATTGACTTATAACCTTGTTTCATTGAATAATTCTCGTCTATGGATGGAGCCTGAACTATTTTTTCTTGAGAAGATGAAAAATACACACACCTCTATTTTAACATATGTTGCAACATGGATTTATAATTATATAGATATTGGTGCTGAGGAGAAGTCCGTTCATTTAATCAACCCTATAAAAACATCTACATAATACACATAGTCTTTAAATTTCACCCCCCAAGTTGTTGATAACACCTACTCTACTACTTGTAATTCTTGAATTAAAGTGAGACGGGGGAAACCACTCCAAGAATACTTCCAAAATTGTGCATCCTCCCCATTATTAATTCCCATGTTAAGTATGGAGTAATGAATTCTCTATAGGCTATAATAAAATTACACATAATAGATCTAGATGGTGGATTCGAAATGGTGTAGATTCTAGATGGATTGTCAGTGTCCAGAAATTTATTTTGCATTAACTTACACAAATTTCAATCATGTTTAGCATACATCTGCCAAACCAATTTTTCTCCTAGTGCCATGTTTCTTGTAGATAAATTATAAATACCATCTCGCCCCTTAGATTTATATGTTCACATTCTTTCCAGAGAAACCAAATGAATTTTCCTTTTGTCAACTATAGCCTTCAACACAACCAAGTAATAATTAGGTATAGCATCCAACACAAATTTGATCATAAATAAATGTCCCAATAAGGAGATCCATCTACCTTTCCATGAAATTATTCTATATTTGATCCTTTCTAACACTTTATGCCAATACTACACCTTATTCAAACCCATGAATAATGAAATACCCAGATATGTGCACGACAAGTTATCTTTTTGAAAACTTGGCATATGTACTATTTTCCTAGAAACATAAGCTCTAGTATTAAACATATAAATTTTGGACTTACTAGCATTTATTTGCTTCTTTGAAGTAGAAGCATATTTATCCAAAATTATTTTGACCTATGAAGCTTTAGCCAAAGATGAATTACCAAAGAGAATCATATCATCTGCAAACAAAGAGTGTGTCATTGAGATATTTGTATTTAGAACTACAATACCCTTCCAAAAAACTTGTAAATGGGCCTTATGAATTGACCTACTTAGAGCTTCTAGCATCAAAATGAACAACACTAGAGATAAGGAGTCTCCTTGCCTCACTTCTCGAGAGGAGCTAAAAACCCATTGGAGTCCCATTTATAATAACTGAAAATTTTGCACCTGCTAAACATAAACGTATCCGCTTACACCATTTTGCACTAAAGTCAAATTTTTGCAAGACCTATATTAGAAACGCCTAGTTCACTTTATCGTATGCATTCATAATATCCAACTTAATGATGAAGGAAAACGTATTCTTAGATTTTATTAAATGTAAGTCTTCATGAGAAACTATTCCTTCTTTTGAGGTTTCCCTTCTAGGCACAAATCCACCTTGATCCTATGATACAATTTTTTAATTACCTTCAAATTCTATTTCTTTGTCCTTAACTCATTCAATCTCTTCATCTCTTCCTTATTTAACGTTCTATCTTTCTATCTATTTTCTTTCTTCTTTTGTTCTTTATTTTTGCCCCTTTCTTTCTCTCATTTTTCCTTTCTTTACTTTCCTTGTCTCCATTTTAATTTATTTCTTTATCTCATTTTGTGAACTCATTGCTTCTATTAGTTTTCCATATCTCTATCTATATATTTATCTCTTTCACAACTATAATGAAGTTTTTGATTTGGAATCTATGGTTTTGTATAAGAGAGAAACAAAAGCTTCAAGAAAGGAGATTAGAGAGTTTGGTCTTGGAGGTGCATGCACATGATAAGTATAGCAGCTATGGGAAGAATCAAAAATTGGTTGACAACAAGAACTATGTGTTGAGAGTAGAGGGAGATATTATGTAGGGAGGCATACACTTTATGTTGTTAAGGGATGAGGGAAGATTTGATAATTTTTGTTATTCTAACATTGCTTCTAAATGTAAATCCCCAAACATGTGATTTATGATATTAATGAGGAATGTTTTTATATTTACCATATAATTCATGCCATGTTTCAATTATTGTGTGGCTTGAAATTCCATCCTTGTTGTTAGATGCTTATCTACATGTTTATGTTGATAGGTAGTTTGTTATGTTTCGTATTTTGTGGAAGGTTGTATGTATATATTTATGTTTGATTCTTTTTTGTAGCTATAGGAGGTAATCATAGTGAGTAGAAACTACATATGCCAAAGAAATATTTTTCTTTCAATTGAGGTTGTGACCTTTTCTTATACTGATACAATCTCCCCTAACTAAACATGCATGTAGGTGACCAATATTAGGCCTTGAAGAGCATTGTGGAACCACCAATTTCTTGCACAAAAGTTGTGGTATTTATTTTTTAGATTCATATTATAGTGTGGAGAATATTTATGGAGTAGAAATCATCCTAAATTATTAAAATTCATCATCAATATTGTCTATCTATGTTTCCTTTACATTATTTCTTTCTTTGGCCTATGTATGGTTGAACATTCATCAAATATGTCATATCTACTTATTAATAAGCAATGTGCTATAGGGTCACATAATTTATGTACATATGAATCCAAGTTATATTTTATTAGTGTGTTCTTCTATTTTTTTTCAATTTTGATCTAGTGTGCATGCATATTCTAGGCAACAAAAATATTTCAAAGGATTCATAAAGAGTCTTCTATTGTAATGCATCGCTAATTGAATTTTTTTAGACCTATATAGTTGTAGTAATTTATTATACCCAAAAATAATTAGATAAATCAATATGAATACTCGTAATCAAAGTAGCTTTTGAGTGCATTGGAGGTGTACTCATCCGTTAGTAGCATCTTAACTTTTTTGAAGAGCTTTCCAATTGTTTATCACTTAAGACTTTGGATATATTGAACATTTATAATGCATCTCATTTACTATTTAAAGTTTGTTATGGAGAAATCATCAATAAAAGTAAATAAATATCTTGCACCTCTAGGCATGAGCATAGAGATGGGGACCCGAAAATAATAAAAATTGTGTAATAAGTCATAACACAATTGTGATTCTAAGTGAGTGATTGATCTACAAAGTGAGTACACTATAACCCAATTGGAATATGGTTTGATTACGACTTTAGTAGTGTGATGTCATAATCATATGTGCATGCCATATTTAAACCAATGAAATTATTAACCTATGGCTTGGAATAGTCCTAGATTTTCAATCTTGAGAATTAGCCTTGGATATTGGGCTCCCAAATCAATGTTTTACACAAAAAATCACATGTTTGACCTTCCTCATTAACATAACATGTTTGATAGAATATTCCAAGAAACCATTTATCATATTTATTATTAATAGGGTCTACATGTATAATAGGGAATTTATTTATGATTAAAGAATTATTATATCTATTAATACTAATAATTTATTATTTTTATTATTTTAATGAAAAAATTTATCATATTTATTATTATGCATTACATTATGTGTGTATTTTTGTTATGATAAGAAGATTAAATTATATCATGAAATCAACTAGAAAGAATAAGGATTGTAAATATTTTATGGATAATTTTATGCTTAATTTAAGTTAGTGTTTGCTAAACCTATGACTAAATTATCTTCGATCATGTGTACCATAATATAAGTAATGTAGATAATTATGATAAACATGCTGATTAGTTCAACATAGTGATTTATTTATTCAAGGTCACAAGTACTCAAAGTTAAAAGTAGAGAATAAAACCCCACAATCACTTATTTTACATGACATAGAGAACCTTAATGACATCAAAAATACAAGAGTTGTGTCATAGCTAGAGTCCCTACCTAGGGAAAATGTTCATGGTATTTGTATATGCATTGAATCTTCCCAATATTATGATAATTAGGATCATTGTAGCAAGAACATAGAAAACCTTAGATGAAATGAAAATGAGCTCAAAAGACTAAAACTACTCTTAAAATCTCTAATATCAAGTTGGAATTATAGCATTCGACAATATTCAGTTCACATACGATACAAACACAAGTTTGAGTGGTAATAAGAAGTTAAATGTGAATGAAATAAATATATATTCCTTTCGATTCTAGTTTGGAATATTCCATGATTAAAAATATTAAAATTTGAGCCATTCCTTTGACAACATCCTCCCTGCTTGTGCAAAAATGGTAGCAACTCTGATTTTAAGTGGCAGTTGATGTTACAAATATGGTGGAACCTCCTTTATGAGGCATTCATTCTCATCTAATATAAAAATCTATAGTTTGTAAGTGGCGAAGAAGAGGGGAGAGTGAGGGGCGTAGAAAATATAATGAAGGGGTCATCCATTTTGGGGCTCTTTAATGGCCACAAAAAAAATTACATACTGGAACATAACAAACAATTAAAAGAGGAGTTGAAGGAAGCTAGTGTGGGAAATAGGTGAGAGAAGATTTGTTTAGGGAATTTAAGAGAAAAAAAAGCTAAAACATATCAACTGCGTTGAAATAAAGAGAAAAGGGAGTGTGGAAAAGGATAGGTGAGGGGTGTTGGGAAAGGAGAAATTTGTCCCACTTTTGGAAGTATAAAGAAATGAAAACTAGAAAATAATTTTTAGTGGGAACTGCGGTGATGTTAGAGAATGCTACATAATGTTTGATAGTGACAAAAAGAAAAATAGAAGAAGGATGCATTGGAAATGTAAATAGAACTACTTTATTTTGTAATGTTTTCTAAAATAGAATAAATGAAGATTACAATTAAAGTTATAAATTTTTTTTTTTTTTAATTTTTTATTGTGATAAGTAGTAGGCTGCAATGATTGACTATCTTTCAATGAGTTCCACCATCCCGCCAATTTCACATACTCTTGGGTACCCTCTTTCTCAAATTAATACCAGAAAGGCCTGAAATTGGAAGAAACTACACTTTCGAAACATTCTAAACATTTTAGCTTCACAAGTCATCATGCATCTAAAAAATGGTCTGTATTTTCCCATCTAAAGACTAAAGTAAATATGAATAAAATTAGTGGACCCCAAGGAAAAATACTTGAAACTAATTAGGTGCCTCCCCATCAAAGGGCATGTTAGGGACTGGCCCAAATTTCAAAGTTGTAGAATTATAGGAAAAATGAAGGCCAATGATGTATTGCTATAAAGACTAAATTTAAAACCAATAAAACAAAGAAATCCAAGGATTGAGAAATAAAATTACCTTCCATGCTAAGGGAAACCCCAATCTCTAAGAAAGAGCATTGTTTCTGACCCAACAAATAAGGCAAAGCACTCTTATGATTGTACTTGCTTTCTTATGCAACACAACATAAAAAAGAGCATTTACAATAATTGTTAAAAAGCTCAAAGTTTAGTAGCATGCACTCTTGGAAAGGGAAATTCCATGGTGCCAAGGGAATTATAGAGGTTAGTGTAGGATTTAATTTATTGAATAAATAGTCTAATTTTATTAAAATCATCATTGTATTATACAATATATATATGTTAATTTATATTTAGGAAGAAGTTAGTGGCGGACTTCACATAAGTTCTTCAATAGATATTTTAAGTTGAGAATTATAGAGTTATTTGTTTTGCACTGTAATGGGGTAGGTTTCTAATAGATCAATGAAGAAATGGATCAGATCTCCCTTTGCTTTCTATCAACCTACCCTTGTGATTCTTTACTAGGCTGTAGAAATATAAGGTGCAGTCTTATATTTGAGAAATTATTGAAGAATTACAGGATTAGGTTCTTTGAAATTCAAGGGAGATTGGAACTATTTCTTATTTGATCTTTTATAAACCTCCTCTGCCATAATAAAGAGGAAATAACTGCAAGATTTTTAACAAAAAATAATCTTTTGAAGAAAATATTTGAAATCACTTATCCATTTCTTCTCCCTGAACATAATTCAACATGATTATAAATTAATAAAAATAGATTTTTTAATGCAATTATTTTATTAAAAAACTACAAGAAAAGAAATATTATACTTATTTTTTTGATGCAATAGCTAGAAAGTGATAAGCATCTTGTTACTGGATAAGTACAAGCGTGTAAAATTTAAAAGCATCAATTCTATTTAAGTGACAACTATTCAGTGGTGGAGAATAATCCATTAAGGTGTCAAATAAGGCTATTCTAAACTGTAGAAGATAGTGAAAGAGAAAAAATATTTTATGAGAAACTCAACATCAGACATTATGGCCATGAAGCAAGAAGAAAACATACTTTTTACCCAAAAGTCTACACATAAAATTGACAATAACTAAGTTGTCTTGCCTTTTATAGGCATTTTTGTAATGATTTTTAGATTCAAGGCAGAAAGTGGGACAAATGTTATTCAAAATTTTCAAATGTGTATATTCAAATCTCATTCTAGGTAGAAAATTTCTAATGCTTTATCAGATACAAGGTTTTAGTTGATTTTATATTTGGTAACTACTTAAATTTTCCCAAAAATTGAGATCACATTTACTTGAGATATTTTATCAAATAATTCTCGAATTAATTACTTGCCTTACAATTATATGGGGTTCTATAGTTATTGATTCAATTAACACTACCTCTCCCACCCATCACTCATTTTTTGAATGTTTCGACCGATCTTGATGCAACTAAAAAATGACCAATATGATTGAAAAAAGGGGGGGGGCACCTCCCACTCCCTCCAATCACCACTCTCCTCTAGTCACCACTCTTCGAGCATCAATGGTTTCAAGTTGAGGACAACTTTGATGGACTCACATGCCTACGACTTCTAATGGGGTAGTTTTGGAGTGAGAGATTCTATACATAACATGCCAACATGATAGTAGGGGTAGGGGGTGGCCCCCTAATCATGTTCAAATAAAGTATAAGAACTAATTTTCCTTTCATTATTCATGGTATTTTAGGTAAACAACCAAGATTTACTCATAATAAGACTATGAAAAATAAAAATGGAGTTATTTCACTAGCATTGTTAATGCTTCTATAAAGCTCAAACGTTGAGCTTTTCCAAGTATTTTTAATATAGACTCAACTATCAACAATGTGTTAAACACCACTACAAAGTCTTGTTGTCAATAATTACTCCCTACAATTGAATTATATGCAAGAAACACTTATTTTTGTCTTAAAATTTTTCTTTGAACATCCTCGCTATCATCTTGAGTGGTATGTGTCATACATGAATAAAGATAATAGAGAATTGGTACACAAAAATGATCAATCAAATATTGAGTTATCAAACATTTCTATAAGTATATAGTTTTAGATTTTGTAGACCACTAGATTGTGGAAGACCTAAATCTTTTCCTAGACATTAAAATACAAAAAAAGCTTAACCAAATACAAGAAGAAATATAAAACTGAGGTGTATCAAACTCAAAACAATATTATGACTCAAATGGCTAACCAACATATATTTAAAAAAAAATTTGTTGAACTTACACACAACGCAAAGAGTAGCTACAAAATCAATATTTCTTGTGGTAACATACTTCCACCCATGATAGTAAACAAGGAAATCAAACCAGTCATGATAATAGACTTGTCATTATCTAATAATGCTTGGAGCCCTAATGATTGGTTTTATTTTACTTATTTTCAATACCAAACTATTTTCAAACAAAATGAGGGTAATTATTTCTAGATATTGCAGTCCCACGAAGAAAACAATACAAATAAAAACTGTGAGCACATGCCCCTTTCATCTCTTAAAAATTATACAACATAGGAAATCTTATTGGAGCAAGTTGTAACATATAGAATCCAAGAAGGAGAGTTTTGATCATGTCCCATATATGAATCTCTCTCATTCAATTGAATTAAGAATAACCCAACTAGAATTGTTCCTCCTTTATATGCAACATGCCATTTGATATGAGCAACAAGGTATTGTCTTTTCTTCCATGAATGAAGTTGTGCCTCAATACAACCAACAAAATTACTATTAGTCTCAATCCAGAAATAATAAAAGTGCATTGTATATTGCAATTTTACAAAAGTTCAAACACAACAAAAAGATAAATCAATTAAAAAATTATAGCCTTGTCAATGTTGTCATAGGGATTTTCACCTACATGCAAAGCTGTAAAACTTTGCAATATTGTGCAACATTGGACTAATTTCAGGTTGTGGGTACCTTATATGAAACCAGACCTTCAAATTCTAGGCTGGCTTCCTATTGAATTTTATGGTTAATTAACTGTAACTTGTTTGGAAAAGGGGAAAAAGGCTTGAAATAAAAGCATAAAATGAAATCTAAAACTAGGCGATGCACCTAATTGACTTAAAGAGCACAAATCGATCCATAACTATTTCTTTATGAAGCTTATTTTCACAACTTGGATCGGATAATTCAACTGCATCAATGATTCACAAGAAGGCCTATTAATTCATCCTTTATGAAGGAAAATATCATTTTCACAACTTAAAAGATGAGGCTATACTAAAAACACAATTTATAACCTACAACTAAGATTGGTTTTTCTGTGTACATGCATTCATGAATGTGACAGAAATTTAAAGGTTTTGATGTCAAAAACATTAAATTTGCATCCAAAACATTAAAAAAAAAAACACCTGAATCTAAGAAGGCTAATATCTAACTTGTAATGAAAAAAGAAGGAACACTCTACGAATGATACTCTAAGATAACCTATAAAACCTGCAAAAATCTATTAATTTCTAAAAGTTGAGCTACATGAAGTCTCTTTGCGTAAGGCAAAGAATGAAAATAAGAACTAGAGAAAAAAAGACCAACTTTTTCCAATATATGCAAAATAGGCATGCACAAAGCAGCCAAAAGGGGAATTGAAGCTAACTCCAAGGGAAAAAAAAATGCATCTCCAATGTGAAATCTGAGCAAAAGAGAAAATATTCGTAAAAAGGTCCCAAAATTGAAGCAAACTACACTCTTTGTCTAGAAATATCCACCTCTCCATGCGCATGACCAAAACACCTCATGAAATGATGTAAAACTAGGAGAAAACCTCACAATTGGCATGACTTGAATAACTAAGAACTCGAGCTCCACTTCATGCATGAGAATTTTTTTTTTTAGTATTTTCCCCTTGCATGGATGTATCCTTAGTTCACTTTATTTGATTCTTGCATGATCTTGGTAAAAGAAGACTTGTTTGGTTAAATATTAAAAATAATCAAATTGATCATTTTAATATTTAATGTGTAATTATATTCTCCTTATCCATTACATATTAAATATTAAAGTAATATTTAATCTTACCATTGTTTTCAGTAGAATCATAATAAGAAAATCCTTAAAATAATTATTAAGGCAACATCACTTTGCACTTTATAATACAATATGCATGTAAAATTTGAACTTCACCATGAAGTCACGGGTCACTCCACAATCATTAGGTCTTATTGACTTCGATAGTCAATACCAAGGATGCATACAATATTTTTTCTTCAAAACATAATCAAAGAACACTCATCACTTGTATTAGGGCTTGAGACAAAAGCATCAAACCCTAAATCATTCTATCATTTTGACTTTTCATTTTCTCTTATCCTCGAGGGCGCCGCCATGTTGTTGCCAATAGAGCCAGGGTTTGGAGTCTAAAACCTATAAATCTTATGTAGTTTTAAATGACATTTTGAAGATCTCCACACATAAATAAATGGTAAGCTTTCCTTGATACAAATCTAACATTTCTCCTCCATTTTCAAAGCATTTTCTGGCTTAATAGCCACAGTTGTAGCATCTTTTCCTGACGATTCTTATATTTTGTGATTTTCTTCATTTGTCAAAATTGTGTCATTGTGAGGCCACCATTTGAAAGACAGTCAAATATTCTCTAAAGATATTGCAAGAAGAAAAGGTAAGCTTCCACATGAATCTATAATTTGTCCATTTATGAAGCTTCTTTGCAATTTTTAAGTTGTGGCCATGAGCATTCTTAATGGTGATTGACACTTTTGTTGTGTATCTTGGGCTGCCATGTATGAGTTGGTTCGATGCTGAGACTATGAATTACTCTGCTTCCTTTTGTTGAGTTTTTCTAAATATTTTGCAAGAGGAAAAGGTAAGCTTCCATAGTCAAGAATCCAGAGCTCTTTTCTCTATTTTTGAAGATATTTTTGAATTTTAAGGCCGCCATTAGTGGAAAATTGTTTTCCCAAGAATAAAGGGTTTAAAACCCATTGCCACCATGGTTTATTATTAATTTTTTCTTTATTTTTTTAACATGAAGAACTCGACCTTTGTATTCTCATGGCCGTCATATTTTGTAGGAAATTTGTTCGACCTGTGTGTTTATCCCATGGTCATTTCATTCTTTAACAAAACATAATTTTTTTAATGAGGGCTTTGAAACCCTAAGCCCAAATGACTTCACCTCTATATTTTGACCTCTCTATGAACCTGATGGCTTTGGCCCTATGTTCTTTATGGATTCTATTGATTCAAAGCTTTGCAAGCTCATAGATGAAACCTGGCATTTTCTCATTTGGATATTGTGTTGATTTCTATAGCAAGAAAATGATATATTTTGACATTGTGATACTTAGAGAAATGCATAAAATCTATCATATTTATTTCCCACACATTTTTTTATAAAAAACCAAATGGGTTTCAGTCTAAAAATAAAGAACATGAAACCCCAAGCCATTTGATTTTCTGGGTATTGTATAAATCTTCATACATGTAGTTGACCCTGTTAACATGGGCCTCTGTCACCTAACGATAATTCTCATGATTTTAGCAATACCTTCATGATAACTCTTACCATCTTATTACAATCCTTTCTTTGTGTTTTGTTATCTTTCCTTTATGAAATTCATGCATTGGCCTTCTATTTCATCTACTCTTGACTTGCTAGAGTCATTGAATGTGTTGTGTTCCAATATTGTCTTTGAATTCCTTTGATGTATGCCTCTTTACTTTTACACATGTCATGAGAAACTTATATGCCAAACCATATCATGATATATGATTGTGAATACATTATTTTTTCTCTTTGAGGGTGTCAATTTCAACCTGTTAGTCACTTAAGCACTCTTCTACAGATAGCATGAATCCTTAATGAATCATACACAAACTCAATGCAGAGCTTTGCCTTAAATGCATGGTGATCAATCCTAGATTATTGAATCCCTGATGGTGATATCATCTGAAACCTTCTTCAAATCCTTCAAATCTTCCTTCCAATTGTGCTCATGACCTGTAGCTTGGTAGCTATCTTTTGTGCCTCTTAGACTTGACTGCCCACATGCACCAAAAATTTGTTGGTAATCTCGTTGAGATAAATGTTAGTTTCATTGCTTGTTTATTATGCCATGTAGACCTTGTTTTTCTCAATGAAAGTCCTCTTCATCATTTTATTCATCCTTTTGATCATGAAGAATGCACTTGTTGTTTCAATGAATGAGCTATACTCAAAATGAATGCACCTCACCAATAATAGTGAACTGGAACTCTAATAAGCCTGGACATTTTGAGAGATCAAACCTGCTCCTATCAACATATCTTCAATGTGTTATTAGATTTGATATCTCAAGTGAACGATTCATGCAATTCTTGTTCATTGATTGTGTTATTTATGGGTTTCATTTCAAACAAAACAATACTCCTTTTAAGTAATCAAAGACAATGATAACCTATAAGGTTGAAATGTTAATGATGCCTCTTTTAACTGATTTCTTGATGATGGAAATGAAGTTGATGATCTATTAACATGTTTTGATCATTCTTTAGCATGATGAGCAATAAAAATGATTTCTCGGCCTATTTTCAACATGTTGAAATAAGGCTTCTTATGCGAATCTCTTTTTCGTTTCAGCAACTTTCAATAAGGTTGTTTTAATATCGATGACTCTCATCTGTAATTAGAGATTGACGTCCTTTTGATATGTTGGGCTCAACCATTGTGGGAGCCCATTTTTCTCCACATATCTGATGAAATAAACATAATGAACCTGTTCCCGCACAGTGAACAAACATGTTAGAAAAATAATTTAAGCTGAAAGATTCTATTGAATTTTGTACTCTTTGTACATCTGCCTTCTGACGACTTAATCATCTGATGAATGCCTGATAGGAATGTGTATTATATCTCTATTAATAATATAGGTGTGAAGTAGGATATGATTTATCATTGCTCTAACACCACCTTTCATCACAATTTCAAATGATTTTTGAGCTTGGATCTAGATCAATTCAGAGGCAGAACAATTGAAGACTTCAAGTGTAACGATGATTCATCATTCCAGCCAATGACGAATCACCTTCTATCTTATGCCTATTTTATTTCTAGTTGTAGGATATACTCTCCTTTCTTGTATTCATTATTTTATTTTAAAATAAAATGAAGTTACTCACATGGCTTGTGTGGGACTTTGGTTTGTACATTATGAATAAAGCAACAAACATTATGAAATATTATGATTTCTCTATTACAACTAGTTGCATAATAATAATGAAAATTCAAAATTTAATCATATTTATTTCAGCAATGAATACTTTAACAAAAAAAAATTGTACCTTTCAATGATGAATGCCACTAAGCTCAACCTATTTTCAATTGTAGCTAAAAATAGGTAATAGTCAACAAATGCCATAAATAGAGTGTTCAACATAGGCCTGGAATATGCATATTGAACCCTTGATTTTGGAACCTTGTTCAAAGTTTAAGAAAGGTGATATGCCTAGATTATAGAATAATGTTTTCATTATAGAATGAAGGCTATCAATACTAACTAGATTGGAACAACATTATCAACATAAATTTATTGGAAACCAAACCCAAGAATTACATAAGACTTAATTAGACAACAAAAATGTCAACCCTGGTTCATGTGTTGTTTGAGTAAATACTTGCACCATGGAAGAATTAATTTATACATAAATTCCAAATTAAGTTGATGAGAAAAGATCTTTTGATATCCAACTGGGAAGCCTTAACATCCAAAAATTACTAACTTGATGTTTCACAACAAGTTTCCCAATTGTGACATCATCTTTACTTGAGCAATCAGATATTTATCTACCATATTGAATCTCATAGGATTCTCCTTCACAAACAAAAAATGATATATTTCAATCTTTTATCAACTTCCTTTATATCCTCATGTAAGTAGACTAAACTTAGTGAGGTTGAGGGTTTGAATTAGAGTACCATCTTCTTGGTATGTTCTCAAATTTGATGAATTGTATCTTGAATTAAAATAACCACCTAGTTGCACTGTAAAATTATTGTTACAAAAAATAACCACAAAATCCTCTTTAATTAAAATAATCCTTCTATATATTTCAATTAATTTATAAGAGAGCTAATTTCACTATCCAAACAACCATCAATCTATCTTTTGGATATAATCTTCAAGAATTAGGAATTTGAATGTAATGAAACTAACCATAATTACCAAAGATTTGACACAAAAATGTAGTACAAAATGAATTGTTTGACAAAATGCCTCAAAGAGATGTCATCTCATGGAATGAAATGATATGATTTCAGAATGTGCACAAAATAGATTTTGCAAGGAAGCTCTCAAAATCTTTGAATTAATGGAGCACTCTAGAACACCGACATTATAAGCTTTACTTGTTTTCTAGATGCATGCACTCATGCAAGTTTAGTGGATGAGGGTTGCACATACTGCACATGTCAGTACACCTTATTGAATTACATATATAGTTGATCATTAGGTGTGCATGGTTGCCCTTCATGCCCATGTTGGCTATCTAGAGGACACCCTAATAATTATTACTGAGATGCCTATTAAACATTTTGGTTCTTGCAGATGATATATGAATATAGGATCGAGTATTCCAAAAAAAATTCTTTTTTAGTTGGATCCTAAAAATGATGCAACTTATGTTCTTCTCTAAAACATATGTTCAAAAGCGGGAAGGTTTGGTGAGGTTCAAATAGTAAGGAGATTGATGAAAGATGAAAGAATTAAAAGGATACCTGCATTTAGTTGGATTGAAGGGCATAAAATGGTACATGATTTTTTATGTAGGAGACGGATCACATCCACAAACATGGGAGATCTATGAAAATTTGGAGAAATTGGCTTGGAAAATAAAGCAAACAGAGTATTTCTAGATTCAAGAATTTTACTTAATGTTGTGGAATAGAAGAAAAAAGAATCATTTATATGCCACCATAGTGAAAAGTTAGCAATTACTTTTGTCTTGTTAAACATGGACCCTATTACAACTATAAGAGTTGTTAAGAACCTTCGAGTATGTTCTAATTTTCACACAACATCTAAATTCATCTCCAAGATTGTTGCAAGAGAAATTGTTCTGAGAGATGTGAACCATTTCCATCATTTTAAATAGGGATAATCTTCTTGTGAAGAATATTGGTGATGCTAAATGAAACAATCTAAAAAATAGGCTTACACTATAATAATGTGCACTACATCAAATATCCAATAATAATGAAGGGACATCCATCAAAGCATAACAATAAGGAATTTTTTTCATATGTTGTAGTTACAAGTGCCCTACTAGACATAAATGAAAATGTGGAAGCAATATACATAATGAAAGTGAACTATTTCAAAAAATGACTCAAAGAAATGTGATAATTCGTTTTATAGTTTAACCACGATATCACACCATTTTGACTTGATCCTTGTGGTGATATGGGATGTTACCACTACACCGCACCGTTATTGCTCGGCCTTTGTGGCAATGTGAGATGTTACTACTAAACTACATTGTGTCTTCTTGGCTCTTGTAGGGATGTGAGAGAAGTATTTTATTTATCGCCATACCACACATTTATAGGTCGAACTTCATGGCAATGCGGGATGTTACCGCTACACTGCACTGTGTCTTCTTGGCTCTTGCGATATGGCAATATTATGAAACTTGTCACAATAGTCTTATGAAGCTTGTCAATATTTATGGGCACCTTTTAAATTACATTTAGATCTATAAAGAAATTATCCTATAGGGATGATTGTCCTAGGAAATATGGCAATGGTTACACAAATAAATAGTTAACTAGAAACCATGAATTCTCAATACATAATGGAGAATATATAGAGAGTTAAGTCAATGAGAAAACATATTTAGAGAATTTTCATCAAAAGTATGACAATCTAGGAGTTCATAGTAGAAAATCATATACCCTCAAATACCTAACAATCATAATAGACTTAGTGATAACTTTCAGATTCATAAGAATAAGCTCATAAGAGAATAGATGCAAGAGCATGAAAAGGAACTAAGATAGAACAAACATGTAGAGTTGAAGAATCAAACATTTAGTGAGAAGGTAGGGAGAACAAAGTAATTTATAGTCAAGAGCATCATGGTAGTTTCTTAGGTGACTATATTTTGGAAAGGGGAGAACTTAGTGAAAACATTACCATCAAAACAATATGGATACTCAAAACCCTACCAAACTCTAGGGCCTTTTTCATAACCTTGTAGAGAGCTCAAACATGCATGAAAATATTTCATAGGAGGGCATGAGACTAAAGTCATCTCTATTTTTGATGACATGTTTTTGACCTAATATTTGCATAAGAGGATAGGCTAGCTTGAGTTCAAAAAAAATTGAAGATGAGTTGATATTAGAAGGAAAACATATGAAGAAAACACTAGCATAATGAGATTTACATATACTAGGCTCTATTATCATAATACAAACTAGAATTAAATCACAAAAATTAACATTAATTTAGATTTACAAGTGATGAAAATAAGTATATGGAAAGTATATTATGCTGAATTTATTTTTAAAAAAAACTCAACCATTAACTATCCAATACAATCTAACAAAATAAAAATATAAAATTAAATATTATGATTAACAAAATGATATTTTTTACAGTTATCTTAAGGTAAACAAAAAAAAATTGTGCAAGTGAAAAATAACACCCTTAGATTATTCTGAACAAATAACATTTTCATTTACATCATTTTCAAGAAATAATTTTTTAGATTCATCCATCTGTACAAAAATCAAATCAAATCTGCAATGATCTCAAAGATTTGAAGGTTTAAAAATATGATAATTTTAGATCTATTCTTGGGTGTATCATGCATCTCACTATAAAAAAGATTGAATCTTTTTCTCCAACAAGTTAAACACATAGATCATTATAATATACTTTTTGATTGTAAAGCTTATTTTTCGTAGATTATAGGATCCATAAGAGAGTTGTTTTTTTTGTAGATTTATTTGCATTGTGAGACTCCTCTAGCTCTATTAAAGTGGAGGAATGGGAAGCTAACAAGATTGATAGGTGATGGAACAAGGAAGAGAGAAGAGTGGGACGAAGTGTATTATTATGATTTGTACAATGATATAGGAAACCCAAACATAGATGGAATAGGGAAGAGAGAAGAGTGGGATAGGGTAGCATGGTATTCTTAATGATCCATTTGTATCACTATGAAGGCCCAACAATAATCATCCAGTGTTGTGGTGGTTGTAAATAAGTTTTTTTGAAGGCTTTGGTGATCTGAAGTGGAACTTGCAACTACAATATTTGATAAAAATACACTTGGTGATCATTTTTAGAGAGTTTCAAACTTTGAATTGTCATTTATCCTATAGGACTGAGATATGAATAACATTATCAAATAGTGATTGAATCATAACAAACAGTCGAACAATAATGAAATATATTGTCAAATGGTGACAAAGATATGTCCTCTAAGTCATTTGCACATGGTGATTAAAAACATAGTGAGTAAGAAGTAAAAGAGCACTGGATCATAACACTACAAAATGGTCATGAGTTACACAATACAATTCATTGTTCCTTTGATCACAAAGGAGATCAAGATAATAACCAACATACTGATGTGCACAAAGAATGTTCATGGAAAAAAAATCCTTACAAAGGAATTACCAGATCAGGGTTTGAGTTGAATTGCACCTACTATTTTATACTAATATGGATATTTTATAACCTATAGTTAATTTTTGTAGCATAATAGATAGGATAAATAGTTGTTCATATACCATTGTTTCAAATTAAAAATTTCTATACCTTGTTCTAGGATCAAATCATAGGGGGAGTCTATACATAAGACACCATTGTTTGGAATTCAAAATTGTTGGCTCTTTCATAATTGTTTGCTTCATTTATTTAATCTAAGACAACTTGTTGTATAGAATATTCTCTCAAAATCATATTGAAAGCCTTTGTTTCAGGATGATTGTTCAAAATTTTCCCATCATAAAAATGAAAAAAATCATCCATCATTAACCTGAACTTTTCAATCTAGTTTAATCAAATTCTACTTTTCCACTCTCTTTTCCATAAATAGAAGTGGTTCAATCCGTATCAAGGTACTCTCCAACCCGGTTATGTCATTGATAGCAATCCAAGTTTTCCTGAACCATCCATACCTGAATGTTGCATCACAATCTATTCTTTCTACACATTTTTATTTTCAAGAATGGAAAGAGTAATGAAAGTGTTGTCATTGATGTCAACCAGTCAACTGGTTATCTACTAGTTGTTGTTGACTGTATATGTTGAGGATATTGGGAAAATTATATTAAAATGTTATAGGTTGCTAGCTATTGAGGATGTTGGTTCAGTACTTGTGAACTATGTTTTTCTTTATTTTGGTTGAGGTGCAAGAGAATTTTTGTTGGTCCAGATTTATCTTCATGGTTCTAGAGTTGTGTCATGTTGGTTCTATTGAAGATGGTTTTGACATTTGGAAGTATCGAGCTTAATTTATCTATGTGTTTTACACTGGTTTGGCCAACCTTGTGTCAAGAACAATCTTTAAATTAGATGAAGTGTGTGTCTGGGTCACCCTCATTCTAATTCCAACCTAGGATGTTTGGTGTCAACCTAATTTGAATTTGAAGTTGGATGGTTGACTTTGTATCTTTTCAAATTTGGAGATGGTATAAATAAAAAATGTGCTAGCAATGAAAAGTGTACATAAGAAAAGAAGGAAGATAAGTGAAAGAGAAGACATGAATTTGATTCTATTATGAAAGTGTGTGAGTTATGTGTGTGGTTGATCAGTGTGAAACTTAATGCTGAGTTTTTCGATGTAGTAAGCATAAGGAAAACTCTATCATTCATGCAAGTGGATAAATTATTAAGGTGGAATCCTTTATTGTATTAGAATTTTTGTTTCTCTGTGACAAGTCTTCTTTGTATCTCTGTGGTAGTGAGCCATCCAGGTTGTAGCCTTGTGGATAGTGAGTCCTTATTTTAGGTAGTGAGCCTTTTGTAATCAATTTTTATATTCTCTATAGTATGAGTTAATCCTCACCATGGTTTTTCCCTCATTGTATTTTACACATAAATATGGTGTTATTATGTTTTGTGCATTGGTATTTGATGGTAAATCACTTCGTCATTTTATGTGTTAGTTCTAGGAATTGAATTTAAGATTATAGTCTAGGACAATTGGTTCAACCTCCCTCTTAATTGTCTTATCCAACAATTGGTATCAGAGCTTGGTTCCTTAGTGAAGAGATTAACTGCTTGAAGAAGGTTTAGGATGGATAGCAAAATGATCTATGATTATCTAAGGTTTGATGGAACTAATTATGGTATCTAGAAAATATTGATGGAAGAATATCCTGAGTATTGTGGATATAATGTAGAGAAAGCTTACATAAAACCCTACACTCCTCCTGCTAATGGTCTGAGTACACCTGAATAAATTAGAGCACATGAAGCGAATAACAAGGAAAAGTTCATCTTGAAGAATAGTCTGGTACATTTCGAGTTGATTAAGGTTGAAAATTTAAAGACAACTAGATAAATATGGGATGCTTTAGAAAGAGAACACAATGGTGATGAGAGGGTAAAAGAGGAAAAATTACAAAACTTGGAAACATAGTTTGATCTTATACATATGTCCAAAGATAAGAATGTTAAAGCCTATTTTTATAGATTAAATGAGGTAGTGGCTAGAATGTGATATCTTGGCACTACTATAGATGAAACAAGAATTATAAAGAAGATTATCATAACTCTTCCTAATTCTTATAATGAAAAGGTGAGTGCTATTGTGTAGACTATACATTATAATACTTATACTAAGTATCTACTACTAGGATTTTTGACATCTATGAGATGAGGAAGTCGAATCTAAGAAGTGGAGGTAAAATAGAGACTTTTTTAAAGCTACACAAATTGAAGATCTAGGTGAAGAAAAATTTAATGAAATGGAGGCTAAATTTGTAAGAAGAATGAGAAAAGACTTTGGTAAGTATGAAGGTAAAATTCCCTTTAAGTCTTTTAGTTGTGGAGAAACTGGTCATTATGTTGCAAAGTTTCTAGAAAGAGCTAAACGGAATAAACAAAGGTATGAGAAATAAAAGAAAGGAAAGAAGATTAAGAGAGCTTACTGTGTTAATGAGAATGATAGTGTTTTGGATGAAGATTTATAATATGAATATCTAGATGAAAATTAATTCTTGTTCTTGGTGATTAAGGATGAACTTTCTTCTACTAATTCAAAAAGAAAGTCAAAAGAAAATACTTTGAAAAAAGAGGAGAAGGAGAAAAATGAAGGTACAGTTATCTCTACCCTACATGATAACCATGAAAATAATATTTGGGTAGTTGATAGTGGTTTCTCACATCACATGACTAGTGACAAGAGAAAGTTTGTGAAACTTGGTAAATAAGATGGAGGTCTGGTTATGTTTGGAGATGACACTGGTGCTAAAATTTGTGGAATAGGTTCAATAAGTTTTGATGGAAAGGATCATACTGATGATGTTTACTATTGTAGACACCTTAATTTGACCACTTTTATATGGTCAAATTCACCCTCATATTCCTCTATCCCACACCCTTAAGTCATATTAATTGAATAATTATTTATTTGATTAATATTTCTCTCTAGCCTAATGTCCCATAAGGTATTTAATCAATCAATTAAATACTTTACCCATTCATCTCTAAATTAAATAAATAGACCAATTTATTTAATTTAGTCATTAGCCCAAATGAATTAAAGCAATTTTTAATTCATTTTATTCTCTCTCCTCATGTCACATCCTCCATAATTCTCTCTAATCTACATTAATCTAATTAATCTATGATTAGGATGTGCACACGCCTAATCATCATTAGGGTCACATCCTCCATAATCTCCCACTTAATTATAATCCATAATTAGCTTGATTAACCCCACATTTGCACAACCTTAATCACCTACTTAAGCTAACCCGATCTTCATACCACTTATGGCATGTGTCCTTAGTCAACCCACATTAAATGCTTTCTCATTTTGGAGAAGGCATCCCCTTTGCTATGTGAATTTTTAATTCACATTTAATCCTCCAATGCATTTTAAGGAATTTTAAATTCCTTCTCCCATCTCCATGAGGGTTTGTGAGGAATTTTTAATTCCTCACATATCCTCTCAAGCACATGTGGATTAGGACCTCCTTTATGAGGAGATCTTGTCCCTTTCCAAGGTACATTAAAGTACCTCCATGTCATCTCCACATCACCTCCCATTTGCCAACTCATTTGACACATGTCCATTTGTGAGGGTTTGTGAGTTCTCAACTCACCCTAGCCCTTGATCTTCTCCATCATAGCTTAATGTTAGCCCTCCATTTGTTTAGAGGAACATACCCCCAAAATGGGGGGATTTCCCTCATTTTGGCCAACACACAATCACACTCTCAAGCACTCAAGCCATCACTTATCCATTCAGTCCATCACCATTGTTGTAGAATTTTGAGCTATCATATTGCATCCATCCAAATATCCACTTTCACCATTGCATTCCTCATCTACATAGCATCATTTTGAGCACCATTTAGAGTTTTTTTTCCAACAAAGGTGCATACATTTCAAGCATCAAAAGGCCAACCAAAAAAACAAATTTGAACAAGGTAAAAAGGTCTCAATTTTCTTGTGCTTTGTTTAAATTCATCTTCAGCCTAATCTAAGTGTTTGTTTTTGTGTTTTTCCTTTGTGCATTTAATTTGGTTTTTCATCTTAGGGTAGGTAAAACACTTGCACACATTTCTAGCATGCCTAGTAGGACCCACGTCATGGGTCTAGTTCATGTTTGATGTTGTTTCAAATTTTGCAAGTTCAGGTTTCACACACAGGGGAAAATCCACCCCCAAATGAGTGAACTTTCTTTAAGCAGGGGCATTCCTACACTGAACAAAGGTGAACTTGCTACCGCCCTTTTGTATAAAGGGAAAATTTACAAACATAAATTAAGATTGACAAATCTAGAGGCGAACATGTGTGGACGGGCGAACCTATTTGACACAAAGTTCAACTTGAACGAATTATAGGGGTGAAAGTGCATCAATCCTCCATCCAAAAGGTGATCATGTTCCCACCTTTTCAGAAGATAGGCGATCTTGAAACATAGTTACAAGTGAATTTGTTCCATGCAGTGGTGAATATGAGGTATTCTAGAATCTTTAAATTTTTAAATTGAGCTACAATTTGGTTTTGGTTTTTGATACTGACCAACTAATTTTTTTTTATGTGACTGTGTGATTTTAATAACGTTTGTGCAAAAAATTGTTTGTCTAAGACTAGAGATCGAAACTACTAATTTATTTTATATAGGACAATCGGTCGAAGATCCTTAGTGTAGATCTATTTGTGTGTCTTTTTTCCATACTAATCTAGGCACATGTAGATTAATTAAATGGTCAATTAACTTGTTTTCCATGTTTGGGAGAAAAATGTTGACATATCCACTCCCCTTGCACTGGTTTTCGGTGATCCTGGGTGACAAGAAATCACAATTTTTTCTAGTTTAGTCAAGTCTACCGAAGAAGTGTTAGTGTGTCTAAGCTCTCCCCTTGCACTATGTGTGACCCTAGGGACTAGTTGAAGCATCTAGTATTTACTTTTCTTTAGTAGGAACTGGCTAGGATTTCATCAATCAGGGGGTGATTCCAATCACGTGTTACCGACAAGGTATATAAAGGGGAGAATGAAAGTTGTACCTCAATCTAGTCACATCATGTTTAGTGAAGCATCAAAGCTAGGGTGATACCTAGATAAGAAATGGAGGGTTGATCCAAGTTTCTAGTACCTCACTGGGCTCTTGATCCATGCTTGTGATAGGTTGGAATTCATGGTTGTGCCTCTCACACCCTCCTAGTGTATCGAGGACACACGAGATAACTTGTTCAGCCTAGATAGAGACCCATGTTTTAGTTGTGGCTTGGTGTAGTGAAGGGGATGCACACCATACCCTGATGTTACTCACCATATACTCCCTTGGGTTGAGATATAAATCCTCGTGGTGGACTATGATAGTCCTCAAGTGAGAGAGAGAGATGGTGAGCTTGTGGCATCTATTGATGATCCTGTGCCACTAGATCTCTAGTTATCCACCTTCGTGAGAAAGGGTGATCCAAAGAACCGCCCAAGTATCAATAATTATTAACCTTGGAGTTTCCCCTCAAGGTGGTGGGCTTACATCAAGTTTTTAAAATCACTAATTTTAGGATTGTGTTGTCTGGAGTGTTTTTTTGTGCTATACTAGTGCTTGTTGTCAGTCTGAGTCAGTTCAGCCCTTTGCTTGTTTTTCATTTTTTTGTCCTTTTCCATAGTCTTCCCTTGCCCTCAGTGGTGATTTTTCTTCTCACAAGGGTGAAATTTCATTATGGACATGTGATCCTTCCCTGAATAGGGGTGATTTTGTGTCTTGAGTCCGTTCTAGGTCATCCTTTAGGAAAACTCATTCTCATCAGGGGAAAATTTTCTTGTGGGTCCCTCCTCTAGGTGACCCTACATCTGCCTATTCCCTTAGACTGTAGAGTTTGGGGGGAAAAGGAGATTCTCTTGCACTTATAGGGTTTTTCACCTAAAAGGAAAGAGGTCTTTCTACCCCAAAAACTTGGAGGTTCATTCAAGATTAAATGCTAAATGTGATTGAAATGTATCTAAATGGAATGTTCTAAATGCAATAAAATGATCAATGAAACTAACTAATAATGTAAGACTAATGAAATGCAAGATGTAAAATGACCTAAAAATGCATGTATACTGTAACAAAAATAGAGACTCGAGAGGTGCACATGAAAACTGAAGTGTGATGCAAAGAGGTTATAGAATATTTTAGATTCTACTATTGAGGCCAACTAGGACACTTACACCAAGTTGGGCGACCTAGTCCTATTTTAGGGAGATTATGTTAGAACAGGTTTCGGGCAATTAGGTATCCAAAACTAAAAAAATCACTTTTCAAGGCCAACAGTGGGACTAATTTGCCAATGATGGCGACTTAGTCCATCTTCAACTTTTGTGAATCTTGAAGATGCACTCTATAAATTTCAACCTATACTTCATTTCTTGACAAGAATTCAGATTTGAATCTACAAACATTGACCTATAGGTTGTTTCCAAGCTTCTTTTAGTTTTTTTTTTACTTTGAATGATGTTGACACCTTTTAAAGCCTTTCTCTTACAAAAATGTACATACAAGACTTTCAAAACACACATAAAAAGAGGGAAAAAGGGTTAAGGGTTAGAGAATAGGGGTTTTCCTTAGTCAAACCCCATTTTGGTAATCAAACCCTTGTAAATGAAATGAAATAGAAAGAGAATGATGAATTGGCAACAAGCAAATGCTTCAACTCACCAAACCCTTGAAGTAGAAATATGAAGATATGCAAGTAGATGCCCCAAAGGATGAATGCTTGATGTACTTAGAGTAATCTCTTGAATCCTTGAATGATTGGATGCTTGAAGAATGAATTGTTGGGGGGTGAAAATGAGAGGAAAACCCTTTATTTATACACAGTTATTCCCTAATTCTGAAAAATATCTCTTCACAGGTTGATCTCAGGTCTTAGAGAATAATATCCCACTAGAAAAATAAAATAATTTTTATTTTTAAGCCAAATGGGGCTAACTCGCCCAAGGTGTTGACCTAGTCCCACTAGGGAAATTTTACTGGGTGTCAAGTATTAAAGTGCATTTAATGATGTTTAACAAGATTATTCTTTGAAACATACTTAAGTATGACTTGTAAGTGAATTAAGGGGTCATTTAAACATAAGAAAGGGTCAAGTTATTGATGACAAGCCTAGAAAAGTGTGACAATTTGTTACAAATCCTTACAACACTTTGAAATAAGGCTTGGTAAGAGGTTATTTAGGTGAATTATACTATAAAGGGTCTTAGAAAAGTGTGAAAGTGGGTTACAACACTAAAAAAACCTGTGTAAGAGATCATTAGGTTTTTATTGATTTACAAGAATTCAAGGCTTAATGTGAATGTGTTGGCCACATTAAAACATTAAATCTAGGAAAAATCAAGCCAAAATCCATAAGAAAGGCCCAAATGAGTGTGAAAATGTCCAAGGATACATTTTTCTATATTTCATCACTTTCCATTTAAAACTCTTGAGAGTTAACCCTCTTAACCACTAAAATCTTATTGGTTTCTAAGTCCATTCTTGTGATCAATGTTTTTTTATCATCATCCATTTTCCCATAATCATCATTTTAGTCTATCTACCTTTTTCAAAATTCATCAAATCCTAAATGAAATAATATAGGTGCATCTTAGAGAATCCCTAGGATACATATCCATCATCAATTCATCAATATAGATCCTTTAGATTTTTTTTTAGGGGCTTATTATCCATTCGGGTTAGGTAACTACCCCTAACCATCATCATCCATGCTTACTTATGATTTTTATCCATCCCGAGTTAGTAATCCTCCATGGCCTCATCAATCTCCTCTTATCATGAGGTATATTTTGTGTCATGATCATCCTTTTATAATCCAACCATCAAGCTAATACCATGAAATTATTTTAGAGTTGATTCAATCAATCAAGTCCTATCAACCATCTAATCCAATAATTAGTCCAATTCAATCATCTAATCATATCAATCATCTATTCCTATCAATCACCTAGTCCTATCAATAATCCAATACAATTGAATCCAATCCTATCAATCAATCTATCAACTTAGTAATCCTTTTAGCCATCATCTACAACATCATCTAAGTCCATCTTAGGTCATAATATCATCTTATTCACCTGTTCATTTTCATTTCCATGCCCTTTATCTGATCGAAAGAAAATAAAATCAATGAACAACAACAACCTCAAGGTTCTCAGTCTCAACCTCCTTAGGATCAACCCACCAACAATGCCTCATCACAATCCAATACTGAATTCCTCATACAACTTTCTCCTAAAGAGAGCATGGTTAACCAACTTGAGCTCATAGTTGATGAATACCTTAGTAATCCTACTAATTTTCAAATGATGACTCATCTTCTCGATGAGCGTGGGGACAAGATTCTCGCTAATTTACCACAAGATTTTGATTTTTTGAAGTCTATCAATATCACACTCCTTGCTCTACCATAAGATCCAAATCCCCTTTCATTGATTTTGCAAGTCCCCCTAGTCATACCACAAGACACATGGTACCAACCAGGATTTAGTAATGATGTGGTCTATTAGTCTATACCCACCCACATCCCAATTTAAGTAATGGGTGTTGCACCCCATCCTAACAATCCTCTTGGCCTTGGTATGTCACTAGATCCTTCCAATCCTCAAAGTATGAACATTCCACAAGGGCCAACCCCGATATCATCCAAACCACCTCTCCCACCAAATCAAGTAATTCAGTTACCTAGGAATACTAGGTGCAATTCTTATAACCTTTTCACTACACCACCTCTACCTCTTGGTTCCACACCCGCATCAAACTTACCACCACCTCCATTTACATCCTAACATCTACCTCAAGATAATCTACCACTGCAAATTTTTTTATCACAACCTCCATATCACACTACCATTTTGTCATAGAATCAACAACCACCCTTACATAAAGCGTAAGGTAATCCATCACAACCCCCACATAAACTATAAGGTAATCTACATTAAAATCAAATCTCGCAACCAAATCAACAACCTCTGCACTAGCCTAAGGGAAATCCCTTGCAACCTCCACATCAATCACAATTCATCCCTCAACAACCTCAAATCCCATCTCAAACTTCTCAACAACAACCATCAATCTACCAACAAGCCTCCTAGCATTCAAAATTCTCGACATAATCACAACAATGCCCCCAACAAATCCCAAGAAACCTTGTTGCCCAATATTTATATCATCCTCAAAGTACCTATCATCTGTAATCCACTGCATCCAACCCCAATCCCAATTACTATTACTACACTCCACAAAAATCTCAACAACAACCATCCTACACACAACAATCCCAATAGCGACTATCTCACATTAATCCCCAACAATCCCAACAATATGCCTATTACCAACAATCCAATCAACAACAGCCTCCATATGCTTCCCAACAAACCACTTAAAATTATCAATCCAATCCAAAACAACCCCCATATGATTCTCAACAATAGTCTACCTACAATTACCAATCCAACCCATATTACTACTAGTAGCCACCATCATAAGCAAGGTGCCTTTACTTCATATTACCAACCCTCACCATCATATCAACAAACTTACATTACTCCTCAATCCACATATTTTGGTCAATACCAACAGGTCCCTTCATACCCACCTCCACCATGATATGATCAATCCATTTTGCTTCCATCTTCATCCCATCAACAAAATATCCCTTACAATCAGTTGAATCAAACAGGTCCTTCCTCATCTTTATTGGTCAATAAGAAGTGGGAAGAGATGAAAGTTGTCCTTAGAGACTTGCAAGCTAGGACCTCCAAGAAGTCCTTTAAATTTGAGGATATTTTCCCTTATCCATTCAATGTGTCCATCTCACTTCTCCCTTTCTCTAATCATTTTGAGATGCCTAAATTTGATAAATATAAGGTAAGGGGTGATCCAAGGAATAATTTGTAGGAATTTTACATACATTGATAGGATGTCATGCATAATGACAACTATCTCCTATGATTATTTCCTAGAAGCCTGATGGAGCAATCTCTAGATTGGTTCATGGGTCTTGAAAAAGGGTCAGCTTCTTCCTTTATGGAATTTTCACAAAGGTTCGCTGCACACTTCTCCTTCAATATGGAAAAGGAATTAGAAACTCTAGATATGCTAAAAGACAAACAATGTGAATGAGAAACTTTTGCAAGCTACCTACAAAGGTGGCGATCTATGGCTAGCCTGATCCAATCTCCATGAGAAGGATTTGGTAACCATTTTTTTGTGAATTTTGATCCTGAATTGGCCCATAACCTATGCCTCCATTGTGTCACCACCTTTGCGGAGGTCATCAAGAAGGGTACTACCATCAAGAGGTCCCTTATTACAAAAGGTCAAATAAAAAATTTCATTCAAGATAAGGATAAGTCATTTGGGGACAAGTCTCGCTACTAGAACAAGAATAAAACTGTTGTCAATGATGATGTCACTGAAACTAAACATGTCCAAGTAGAAAATACTTCATAATTATCACACTATGTCCCCAATTTGCAACCAATTTCCAACATCATATTTGTGCCACATGGGGCACCTCATCCTCCTCCATATTCCAATCAATCCATTGATGGGAACAATAAGTGTACCTCTACTCCTTTGGGATAATCTTTTGGTGTTGTCTTCAAGAGGTTGTTTCAAGCTAATTATTTAGTCACCTATTCTATGACGAAGCCTTTTGATGAGTCCAAACCCAAACCCGCTTGATATAGGGAAAATGAGTATTGTGATTATCACAAGATCAAAGGTCATTCCACTAATAAATGACAAGGACTTAAAGTGTATATCCAAGATCTTATAAATCAAAGTGATATTGTTGTAGATGAAAATTAGGATTTTTTCGTCCAATTCTCAACTACGAATATGTCAAAATGCCTTCCCAAAGCATAAACAAGGTCCCAGTACCTCAAATGCAAGTCCCAAGTCTAGTAATTACAATGAGAATAACAACACCAATAATATCAGTTATAAAGCTACACCTTATAATTATGATGGCATTGCATGTGCATTACTCAAGAAGAGCCCCATGTATCAATGATCCATGTCAAAGGGAAAGATACTCAATGTGTTGTTACTACACAAAACATGCACATATCCATTCGTGGACCCTCCACCTCATCCAAACAACCTCCTATGAGCTCACAATACAATATTCTTTATCGTTTTGGAAATACTCCAGCCCAAATATCCATTCTAGATTTTCTTAAGACTTCCCCAATCCACCAAGAAATCCTCATGAAATCTCTTCAAGATATGCATGCGCCCAAAGATATAGATCCTACTCAATTCCAAGCCTTAGAAGGGAATCTATCATCCACTTACCAGCTGGGATTCAAACAAAACAACTTGCCACTGATTAAATCTTCCCATAATCGTGCCCTACATATTGAGTTCATTGTAGCATTCCATAAAGTGAAAAGGGTTTGAGTAGATAATGTTTTAGTCCTCAATCTATGCACTTTGAAGCTTATAAAATAGGTAGGATACACTCATGCTGACCTTGATAATAAGACTATCACCATCAACGATTATGTCAAAATAGAGAGGGACTCAAAAGGTATCATTTATCTTCCTATTTAGGTCAGCCTAATCATGCAACACACTACATGCCATGTCTTGGATCTAGATCTACCATACAACCTTCTCCTTGGTTGGACATGGATTCATGCCATGTAGGTTGTTCTATCCACTTACCATCAATGCCTAAAGTTCCCATACAATGGGGTTGAAGTGACAATTCATACAATCCTCATCCTTTTGAGTACTATCGTGCTCTAGATGATTCTTTCCCCCACTCTCAATATTGTATAGGAGTATAAGTGTGATGATCTTAGGCTTCACCTTCCAATTCATCCTCCAATCCATCATTCAACACATCATCCACTCCATACACCACATGTAAATCCACCATTACCAAGGTCCACATCATTAATAAAGGTTGTGGGAATACGATATGTGCACAAATTTTAACATGGCAACAATGCCACCATATCCCCGCACATATAGGAAACCTTCTTAGTGAGCACCAAAGGAAGAAGTGAACACTAAAACCCTTAGTTCTAAGAATATAGGTTCAAGAACCTTCCAATCCCCAAGAACAATTCAAGATCAGATGGAGGATGATATCATTCAATGGGTCTACAGAGAAGAACCTAAGCCATCACCTCCCCTTGTAGAATATTTCCAAGAGGTATATCCCCATGCATCCAAGTTGGTAGAAAAATTCAAATATCAAGGGGGAGGTCTTGGTGTAGAAGAGAAAGGATGACTATAGCCTATTGAGACACCTATGTGACTAAGAAATGTTGTCTTAGCCTATGAAAAAAATTAGAAGGGTCTTGCATCATCCTCTAGTACGTTGAATAATGCCAATATGGATGACGATTTCCTCAATGATAAACCTAAAGAAGAAACCATCATACTCTTGTACAATGATGTAGATCTCTCTTCCCTCTTTGATTCCACATCAAAATTTACCATTATCCTTTCCCTATGTCACCTTGACCTAATTGATTGGGGCCTATGAGGGAGTGCACCTACAAATATCTATCCTTCAGAGGAAGCCTATGTACATCTAATGTGATTGGGGGAAGATGAACACCCTAACCATGAAAGAAAAAAGAGACAGTAAAAAAGAGTCACCTGATGAAAACCTTTTTGAGGCACTTTGTGACTCACCAAAAGTAAAAACAAAGGGTGTATCTTCTAGTGAAAATCTCGATGAGGTATTGGAAGATGGGGGTATTCATCTCCCCCTTGTTGGAACTCATCTATCTGAATAGTATTCTATCTTGATCAAGGAAACACAAGAGGTTAATCCAAGAATAGAATAGGAGCCTAAAATCACTTGTGTGTCCAAGCCATTGTTAGAGGAAGAATATCCCACCATTGTCAACCTATTAAAGAAAGGGATTATAGATTTTTTTTGGTCCTATTCATGCATGCCATGATTGGATCCAACATTGGTTGTGCACCACCTAGATGTCCACCTGGATGCAAAGACAATTAAACAAAATCTCCAAAAATGCATCCTCAAGTAGCTTTACTTGTCAAGAAAGAGTTGAAAATATTGCTAGAGGTCGGATTCATCAGGAAAATTGACTACTTTGATTGGATATCCATCATAGTGCTCGTGACCAAGCCAAATGGGAATATCAGAATTTGTATAGAATTATGGGATCTTAACAATGCTTGCTTGAAGGATGATTTCCCACTTCCAAACATTGACATGGTAGAAGTTACTGTAGGACATGAAATTCTATCCCTCATAGATGACTTTTCTAGCTACAATAAAATTAGAATCGCACCTAAGGATCAACATAAGACTACTTTTACCACTCCTTGGGGCACTTTTTTATACAATATCATGCCCTTTGGTATCAAAAATTCTGAGGAAACTTACCAACATGCAATGAATATCATATTGCATGACCTTATTCATATCATAATGGAAGATTATGTTGATTATCTACTAAGGAAATCCAAGACAATAGAAGAGAATCTCGTCATCCTGAGGAAAATCTTTGAATGGCTAGAATTGTACAAGCTATGCCTAAATCCAAAGAAGTGCATGTTTGGCATCACATCACGTAAATTTATAGGCTTTGTAGTATCTAGAAGGGGAATATAGGTAGTTCCAGTGAAGGTTAAGGAAATAATGGGCATGCCCCCACCACACAATCTGAAACAATTAAGAAGTCTACAAGGAAAGATACAATCTATTAGATGCTTCATACCTCAACTAGGTGATAAATTTTAGTCCTTCACACACTCTTGTGTAAAGAAATAACCTTCAAATGGGATCCAGAGTGTTAGCAAGGTTTTGAGAAGACAAAAAGTACCTAGCCAATCCACCCATCCTAATGTCTCCCATTCTAGGAAAGCCACTCTTGTTATTTATCTTAGCTACATTAGTTGCACTAGGGGCATTATTAGCACAAAATGATGAGTTCTCAAAAGAGCATGTTATCTCTATATCAGCCAAACACTTGTGAGTTATGAGCTAAATTAATCCCCTATGGAAAAATCATGTTTAGTGTTTTTTTTCAGTTTGTAGAAATTGTGCCACTGTATGTTTAGTCATCCCATCAAACTAGTATCGAAGGTTGACCCATTCAAGTACTTATTATCCAAAAAAAATAAATTGGCTACATGGCTAAGTGCGTTATGTTACTGAGTGATTTTGGCATAGAGTATGTGGATTGAAAAGAAATCATAGGACAAGTAATATCAAATCAATTAGTTGATGCTTCTTTGGTGGATGTATATACATTAGTAGTTGAGTTTCCTGATGAAGGGGTCCTTATAGTTTCTAAATAAGATACATGGACACTCTATTTTGATGGTTCGTATACACATAATGGAGCTTGTGTAGGTGTTCTTTTTTTCACCCCTCAAGGTGATTTCATTTTGAAGTCATTTAGGCTAGCATTCCCATGCACTAATAATATTGTTGAATATGAAGCCTTAATCATTGGCCTAAGAATTGTAGTCCAATGGAACATCAATCATCTTCATATCTTTGGTGATTCTCAACTTATCACCAAATAGGTGGGTGATCCCATAATACTAGTTTATGATTTTTGGCCAAACTAGACATTGAAATATTTTTTTTTAACAAAATCTTCACTTTCGAGCACCTATAGAAGTTAAACTGTGAGGAATTTGAAGATGATGCAAATAAGTGATTTGTGAAATTTTTGTTTTAGATTCTAAATATATTTTTTTCAAACTTGTTGGAATCAGATTGCATTTCTTTTTCCATCTCCTTCAAAAAATAGTTTTTTTCAATAAACAACATTTTTAAGGAGTGACACTCACCATATACAACATAATGTTTTTCCATGAAGGATAAAATTATTTTTTTTTTTTCAAATTTAGATTTGTAACTATGATATCCAGTTCTTCGATTTGGTTTCATAGTGTTTTATTGAATATTTTTTCCTTAATCAAATTTCGAAGTCAAACCAATTACAATTCAAACATAGGCGAACTGTATACAAAGTGACTTTTTTATATTTATCAAAATTCAAATTTTTTTTGTTGGGTCAAGGACTTCAATATTTGGTGCACTCATATTTAATAAAAATAAAATTGATAATCTTCTATTTTTCCACATGTGCAGAATAGAGAACTTGATTTTCAGTGAAAAACCTATGTTTAATAAAACTAAAAAAAATACATAATAAAACCAAAACATATTAAAATTAAATTTGTTGGATAGCTCATTCTGAGGACTACCATCATCTAGTTGGGTCTATGAAGTCTCCTCCATTTTCATCCTCAACTCAAGCTTTGAAGGGAATTATTTTTAAGTTTTTTGGTGCCCGAGGGTGAGAAGGTGGGAAAAGGGGGTTCAAGCGAACCAAGGGTGGTTCAAGCGAACCCCCTTTCAAAATAGGTTTTCTTTGGTTTTTTGTGGGAATGTTGGGACCTTGCATTTAATGGTTTCTCTTGAACCAGGGTTCTAGTGAACCCTATTTTGGTTCACTTAAACCAAGAAGTTTTACCTTACAAACACATGGTGGATGACTTCAATAAATATTTTACCTACATCCAGTTTGAGCAGATCCCTCGAGTGTAGAACAAGATAGTGAATGAAATGGCTACAATTGGCTCCCTCATTGATATGCACAAAGATCGAACGGATTGTGAGTTCCTTTTTGAGAAATTTTTAATCTAGGCATACGATATTCCTAATAATGAGATGGTGTGTGACATCGTAGGTCTTGAATCACCCTAGTATCATGACATTTATATTTATCTCCATGAAAATATCCTTCCAACTGACCTAACCCATAATGAACACAAGTCATTTGTCGAATGCACATCTCGATAAATAATTGTGGGAGATAAAATTTAACATCAAGGGTATGATGGTACTCTCCTTTGATGTCTCAATGAATTTGAATCGTGTATCACATTAAACAATGTGCATAGTGGTGTATGTGAGTCTCATTCTAATGGAATAGTCTTAGCCAAGAGGATTATCAGAGTAGGATATTATTGGACCACCATGGAACATGATGCCCATGAGTTCATGAAGAAATTTACACCTTTTCAACAACATGTAGATCTAATCCATGCTCTAGTATAGGATTTGCAACCTATCATTGTACCATGGCCCTTTTCACAATGGGGTTCTAGTTAATTGGCAAGATATACCCTCCCTCATCTGATGGTCATACATTCATCATCACCACCATTGAATACTTTACTAAGTGGATGAAATCCACTCCTCTCCCAAATCACTGACCAATATTCAAATTTCCAAATTCATCCTTTTCCATATCCTTTGTAGATATGGTATCCTATCCACCATCATTACTGACTATGGTGAGCCATTCAACAACTATTTTATGAAACATCTTTATGAGACTTATCATATCCAACATCATTGCTCCACCCCCTATTACCTGCAAGGTAATGGCCAAGTAGAAGCAACCAACAAAAATCTCATCAAAATCCTCAAAAAGTTTGTCAATAATACTATTCGAGATTGACACCTCCATCTTAATCCTACCCTATGGGCCTAATGCACATCCATCCACACCCCCACTAGTGCTACTCCATAATCTTTTGTTTATGGTGTCAATGCCATCTTATTGATTGAGGTTGAGATCCCATCACTTTGAATATCTCTGAAGAAACTGGCCAATGATGAAGATGCTCGAGTTGCACAGTTAAGTCAGTTGGAACTTTTGGATGAGAAGAACATCAAGGCCTACAATCATCTCCAATTATACCAACATCAAATCAAAAGGAGCTACAAAAGAAAGTTTTATCCCTACCAATTCAACATTGGCAATCTAGTCTTGAAGGAAAATCAACACACCCAATAAGATAGATTAAAGAAGGGAAATTTTGAAGGAAATTAATTGGGTCAATATGTTGTCACAAAACAATATGGTTCTGGAGCCTATCGTCTTGCTACACCTAAGGGAGAACCCTTGGAGGATCCTATTAGCATCATACATCTAAAGAAGTTTTACACCTAGGTCAACTAGGTTGTCCTACCTTGAAAATATTAAAAAAGTCAAAAATCATCAAAAATACAATAAAAAGTAAAAAAAACACTAAAAATAGTAAGAGAAATAATCCATCATATGTTGAAAATCAGCCTTGGTGGCACCTTGGATAACTACATTTGGTGAAAACTTGGCAAAAAGCGCCATTTTTAGAGGGTTTAATCATTATCTACCTTGTGTCTTATTCTACTATATGCTTCCATGCGATCCTATCCACATATCCTATTCTCACATCCTATCATACCTATCCTCATCCCAACATCCTGCCATTCGTCACTTGGTACATTTTGATTGAGCATTAAATGGTTTTGATCAGCTATCCTAAATCTTGAGCTTTTATCCTAAATCATGAAATTTTTTTCATTTGTATATCCGTGTTGCTGGTTGGACTCACACCCTCATCTAGGATTCTCCATCATGTCGGTCATCATTAGGTTCCATGTTGACTTTGGTCTTTATTAGGTCTCGATGCTTTCACATAGGCAAGGCCATTAATCGATGAGCCCTCAAGACCCTAAGTTTGTCCTTAAGGTGTGTCTTGGTGTCATGTCTTGTCATCAAGTATGTCCCTATTCAATTGGTGCTTAAAAACAAAGGTCACTAGTATCATGAGGTCCAACCCGCTTTGATTATCCTAAGTCATGTTGATCACCTAATCTATCCTCCATCGTTGGTCTTAACATGATGCATCCTTCCTAAATTAGATAACATCCATCCCATCCATCCACTGATCCTATAACAAAGGACGTTTGAACTTTTTTGTGATATTTTGATGCTTTTGTCATTTTTTTTATCATTTTAGCTTCCTTTTACACCTCATCAAGCTTGCCATGATCCATCATATCATGGTGTGCTTTGATAGGTAAACATAGGGTAATATCTTGATCTTTTGTGTGTTCTTGTCTTCCTACTTGTCCCACGTAGTACCCGCAAATATCCTTGCATTCTTGTGTTATGTTTATGGTTATCCCAATATCAGGCCCAATCAAAGCCCCTACAATTTTGGGGTGTTGGGATAGCGTTCTTGTTTAATGTGTTTATCTTTTTCATTGGACAATAATTTTCCTTGGTTCTTCATACCCTAGCGTATCATTTCCTATGCAATAGAAAAAACCAATGCTCCTAATATGGAAAAATGGCATTAGGTTTGTATCTCATTTATCATCCTATTGCATTGCATTTCCCTCCATCCAATTCCTTTCTCTAACCTATCTTTAGTGATTTTGGTTGTGCAAATTTTCTTCCCCCACTCATTCTTCTTATCAAGATTCATATGGTTTTGGTAGGTGCACTATCACATCCATCATTATTCATCTCACTATGCATTATAGTGTCACACCTATCATTATTCATTTAGGTCCATATCCATTGCATTATCATTTTCATAATCATCTTAGGTTGTTTAGATTAATATAGATTTGTTATTCTAAGCATCTTAAGTTCATTTCATTCCATTATCATTTCATTGCATCATCATTTTCATTATCATCTTAAGTTGTTTAGATTAATATAGATTTTTTATTCTAAGCATCTTAAGTTCATTTCATCTCATTTTATTATCTATTTGCATTTTCTTTTTCATTATCATCTTAATTTGTTTAGATTAATATTGGTTTTTTATTCTAAACATCTTAAGTTCATTTCATTATCCATTTGAATTCTCTTTTTCATTACCATCTTAAGTTGTTTAGATTAATATTGATTTATTATTCTAAGTATTTTAAGTTCATTTCATCTCCTTTCATTATCCATTTGTATATTTTATTTTTCATTATCATCTTAAGTTGTTTAGATTAATATTGATTCACTATTCTAAGCATCTTAAGTTCATTTCATATCATTTAATTTCCATTTAATTGTATTATCATTTTAATAATCATTTTAAGTTATTTAGATTAATATATACCTGTTAGTCTAAGAATCTTAGGTTCATTCATTTCATATCATTCCATTATCATTTACATTGTCATTTTCATTATCTTAAGTTGTTTAGATTAATATAGACTTGTTATTCTAAGCATCTTAAGTCCATTTGTATTATAAATTTCAATTGTCTAGATTTATTATTCTAAACATTCTCATTCATTCACTACATACATTGCATTGTGTCACATTCATTACATATATCTATATGATGATCACATATGCATACATCATACATTTTCATCCATTACATTTCATTGCATTTTTTAGGTTATCCATACATACATTAGTCATTATCCATGCATAATCCATTTTCATATCATATTTTATATGCATACATAACAAATCACAATAAAATCACCACCTGCATCACACAACATTAGTAACATGTCCATAGCATACATCACAAGATCATAAATCATGTCACATCACATCCTGAATTAAAATAAATTAGACATAATCCATATAACCCATATCATCCATATAGACATAGAATTAAATCACCATCATCATATGCATCATCATAATCATAACCATACACATGAGTACAATCAATATCCCTGACATCACATAATAATCATATAGTGTCACATCAAATTCCATCTCATATCATATATATATCAAAAAATATATAATGTCCATCAAGTCCATCATAGTCTATAATAAAAGATAATAGCTATCCATCATAAAATTCCACAAAGTCCATGCAACACATAATAAAAGTCCATCACCAAGTCCATGAACATCCATAAAATAAAGGTACAAGTGCAGAGCCCTCATCAAGTACAAAGACCACATCTCATAAATTTATAAATAATAAAGAATAAAGAATTCAATGAATAAATTAATCCATGAAATTTGTACAAAAGAATTTGTAGTTTTTACTTTATGGCTTGTCCACTTTGCACTTGTCAAAACTTGACTCCTATATATCATCCCCCTCTCCTCACTAACTAGTTGTTGTAGGAATTTGATCTTTGAGGGGATTTTGGCATTAAACTTTGGCCTTGGGGGGTGTCTCATGATAGCTATTGCATCCTTATGTATGTGTATCCCCTGAATGAGATGGCGTTGGCATTTGTGGGGCTACTTTTATTTATGGTGGCACTCTCCACACTGGGTCAAGAACCTCTCTGAAATAGGAACTCATATAATATCTGGCCTCTATCCTAGCATCAACCTCCCTTTCTAAATGTGCCCTCCCTAAGTCTATCTCAATCCTATACCTTTCCCTTCGCCCACTGATATGTTGTCTCTCCCATGCCTAAGCCTCTTGGACTAGTTGCATCTACTCTATTTGATACTCTAGCTAAGATATCCTTTGTATTGTCACATCCCTCTCACCCTAGAGGGTTTGTACCTTCCCCTCTCCTACCTCAGACCTCTCAAAAAATCCCCTTGCATCTCCCAGAGCTGTCTCTCATTTCTCTCTCCAACACCTCATCCCTCTCCCTCCTAGCATCCTCCCTCTCGGAATGCATCTCTACCACACTCCTCCTTGCCTCATCTCCCAAGGATATGTAGTCCTTGTCCCCATCTCTTTGAAAATCCTATAACGAATCCACCTCATCCTATAGTCTTCTCACCTCCATTTGTAATATGTCCCTATCTACCTTAGACTCCCTGAGTTTGTGCTCTACTATCCCTAGTCTTGCCAGACCTCCTTTCAACAATATTCTTGGGTCCTCTAGTGGTGGGGGCACAAATGGTACTATAGTGAGGGGATATGTTGCTATCAAATATACCTCCATGGCCTCCCCATCCCTCCCTACCTCATCCATCTCTACATCTTTGTCTCTCCTTTGTCTCCCACCTCTCCTACTCTCTTTCTCTACTAAATCCTACTCGTCATCAAAACCAAAACCTAAGGCCCCCTTTATCAACTCTACCATAGTGATCCTCCCCAGCCTATGTTGAGCCCACCATGCAGTGTGTTGTACTATGGTACTTTTTGTGCCTACAACACACACACTCCATTCAAAATGGGGAACCTCTCTCTTCACTTCGCTAGTTCACTTTTGTCGCCACCTTGTTTTGCATGCCCCCTATTTTTAAGTCCTAAGTGATCAAGGAATCTTAGAAGAGTCACTTTGAGTTGATCATATTATGCTACCCTCAAATATTCAAAACCTCGGGCCTTTGCATAATTTCCCTGGTTGTTTGCCTTCAATATTTAAGATTGTCATCCTTGGACCAATGTGGGTCCGCCCGTATAGGCCACCCTTTGTGGAACTCCCTAGATCCCCAGCCATTTAGAATGGCCTTTGGATCATGTCCTTCCATGTTGTAGGACCTGAACCTTCAATGACCATTTTCATTACTGACTGCTTGAGCAACTAACAATCAATTGTCGTCTACTCAACGGAATGTCGTTCCCATCACCATTTTTGAAATATGTGCTCATCAACTATAGCTTCCACCATACTTACATTTATGAGGGGCATTAAATGCCACATTTTCTATAAATAGCCCAATTCAAGCTATAATTTTCACTTGCAAATATTCATAAGACTTGTTAGAGCTAGTTGATTTTTCCTCCTACGTGCCCACGTTATGCCATCATCATCTGAGTTTGTCAATTGATAGGAGTCATCGTCCTTCATGTGGATTGTTGAGGTTAGGTCTCTTTGGCTACTTAGTTGTAAGGTTCTTTTTGAAATTTTGAAAAAAAATTAAGTTTTGTTTAGGAAAGGAAACCTTAGGTTGATAGAGTGGCCCTTGGCGCACAAAACCCACGTCTTGAAAATTTGAAAACCCTCAAAATGCATTTGTCTGCATCTAGTGGAACTCAACACCCCGACTGTCATTCTTGAACCAAGGCGTTCATTCCCTATGGACTCTAGCCTAACTATCATTGTCACCTCCCTTTGAAAATGTTCAAACTTTAGCAAGACAATAGATCCCTCCATTGGGCCCACACTCGCGAGAAGCCCCCTTGACTTGGCCTTTTATAGACTTTGTCAAAAATCACATCCTAAAGGAGGATCCTTAGACCCTCTTGGGTTTGCATGTGTGAGCCTCTACCTACAGAGTTCCTTTTGAGCTTTTTCATTTCAAACAGCTGACGAGTTATGTCCTCCTACTATCTAGGTCCCGCCTTTACCATTAACATTCAAGCTTAAATTCCTAAGTCCCAACCCATTGTGGAGTTCTCCTTGCGGACCTCCATCCACGGATTTTCATTTGGGCTTCACCATTTCAAATGGCCTTCACAACCCATCCATCCATCCAATCAAGCCCTGCGTTATGGTCATTTTACGAGCCCAAAACCAAGGCAAATCCCTCTTGTGGACTGCCATATGCAAACTTCCATCTTTCTCCCACCATGCCAAACTCCCAAAGGCTACCATCTGCCTGCTACACAGAAGCCAACCCTACTTTCTCCCTTTGATTATCTATGGACAAGGGACTAATGCATTTTCCTCTTCTAGACCCAATGATGTGGGCCTCCTCAACAAAACATGAATGCCTTCCCATACCTTCTAACCCACACTCTTGAACTTCAATGAGAAGGTGATCTATGTCTCTCAAGGTCGTGGATCCTGCATGGTGAGATTATTTCTTGTGAGGTGTCGCTCTACTAGCTTCATTTCAATGGTAGAGCCTCACAATACCTAAGTGGCCCTCTAATCCCACATGAAAAAATGATGGATTTAATGTTCACAAAACCTAAAAGTGATTTTCACCCACGTACCAAATAGATTGGTCTCTATAGTGAACCCCACATCATGATCAAATCTTGGTGTGGTTGGAACCATGCAAGTTATCATGTCATGTTTGTCATCCATCCACAATGCCTTCAGAATAGTTGTTAGCCCAGGGAAGTCCATACCCCTAGCCATGCATTGCCTTAACTTCCCCAAACAAGAATCTAACAGTGATTTGAAAGGAATCTTAAGATCTTTGAGACATGGATTATCTAATTTAACATCATTAGATACAAGTTCCAAGGGTCACCCCTCAAGTCTAGGGTCACCATAGACTAGAAATAGATCTCAGATACTAATCTGGGACACATTGATATTGATGAGTTCAAGAAAAGGGTTTGAATCAACCCCACCATAGAAAATTTCAGAAGGATTAGAAGAAGTGGGTTGGCTAAGGCCATTGGGTTCCCACCTAACCTTATTTCTCTTAAGCTTGTAATGGACTATAGAGAGGCATACCAAGAAGACACAAAAAAATAGTGGACAAAGATGGTGATATATTGGTTGATTTATTTGCCAAATCAATAGGGAAAACTTTCCATAACCTTAACTTTGATGAAATGGAGACAACCAAGGAATATGCTCAAAAAAAATGGGATGTTGACTCCCTCAGGTCTAAGAATCTTATCAATCAGTACTTGATTAAGGAGAAGAGGGGTAGCATGAATAAAGTGCTCGAAGAACTCTTCAGAAGTGACTTTTATGAGGATTTCCATGACTTGGTAACCTTATTAAGTAGATTTATGGGCCTCCTGACTGTGACCTTCTTTCAAGTATGGATTTTGTACTTTTTGAAGGAGATAATCTGAGGAGAGACCACGTTCAATTGGGTTGGGATGATCAGAAACTACTTACATGAGAAATTTGTGGCCATAAAGAAGATTTCACAATTGTACATTATATCGTAACTATTCTATTTGCTTATCGACCATGCCCAATACAGGGGACAATTTGTGGCACCAAATCCAACTCCAAATAGGGAATTGAAGATCTATGATAGGTATCTGCAACTTTAGTTTTGAAACTTTAAAAAGGACTATTGTAGAGTCAATGATTCCTTCATTACACATATCATCAGGCTACTTGGACGTGACTTTGAGAGAAGGATTACCCGCAGTGCCAATGCTTACATCCTCCAGATCAACTTCTTATTCATCCAATTTCCAAAGTTTACATACATTTGAGCTGAGCGTTTCTTAGAGAAACCATATAAGCTACCTCAATACCCAAATGAATGATTGGTACTACTTGAAATCTCCTAGAAACTACAACATGCACACGCCCTCCTAAGTATCAAGCATAGAGTAGGTATCCCTTATCTCCTCACATTTGGATAGGGTATGTATGAACTTCACACATCCCGGTGTGCAGAGTACTTTGATAAGGAGCTAAATGATTAAAACTTTGAGCTCTAAACTGCTACACCACGAATGGAACCTTATGGAAAGATGAAGAAGGCGATCAGGGTTGAGTATTCCCACCTACATAATTTAGATTACTTTTGGGTCAATTTTGTAGATGATAAAGAGGTGCATATGCAACATTACATGCGCATGATGACATACTTCATCAAAATAATGAACTTGTTTCTAGTGCTTGATCAAATCTTCAAAATTAGAATACTATGGTAGATCTGAGGCATGATGTTGTTTCGAATCTACCACTTCCACTAATTGATTGGAATGAGGAAGAGGTCAATGACCTTGACATTCTGATGAAGCCTATTGAGGAAAGAAAATAAAAATGGATTGATGAGAAAGTTGTTGAGTTAAAGCTGCAAGGAGTGACCCTAACATACAAGGAGCTTGATTTTCCATTAGAGAGTGAGATTGATAGTGCCTCTCCCACTATTGGCCCAACTAGGGAGACATGGGCATCTCCTCCCACTACATGGTCCAAGAAGAGGAAATAAGTGATTGAACATCAAACCAAGTCAAGGGTGTATTCAAGAAAAGCCTTGGAAGGTGAACCTTTCAAGAAACCGAGGAAATCTGGTAGTTTCATAGAAATTCTCACCATCCAAGAAGACCTAATCCATGAAGGAAGATAAAAAGATACCGAGTAGCCAAGATCCCCACCTATTGCCTCCACACCCATAGCTACCTGATGGGGAGCCCTATACCTCAAGAGAACTCTTACTCTTCCCAAGACCTATTCTTTGGTCTTCCTAGGGTATTCCACTCTACCCTACTCAGGGATCTCTCCTAAACCCCTAAATCCTCATAGGACTCTCCACCAGTTTCAAAATCTTCGCCAACTCTCCCATTCCACCACTAGGCTTCCTTGAGCTCCACACTGACCCAAATGTGTCCTAACCACTCTAGGGCTAGGGTAATATGGTCTTGTTTTTCTTTAGGTATTTTGACTCCTCAATGATCCATTTCATTGGATAATTTCACCTTTTTCCCTTCGCTTTTAATAATTTCTAGTTTCTAGGCCTTGTAGCCTTTTTGCCCCTTTTAGGCCTCCTAGAACCCGGTTTCTTGGATTTTCTCAAAAACGGCCTTAACAACCTCTAAATATTTTTGGATATTACTTCTATTAGCACCCTATGCTTAAATATTTACTAGGTTTAATGTTTTGTAAGTGTTCGTACATAGGACTGTCCTCATACCCCCTAATTTCAAGGGTTTCTAGGGTTTTGCCTCCTTTTTCCAACTTTGAGGGCTTCAATGACCTCCTCAACTCTCCTCCTTGCAAAAAAATGTGTAGACTACATGTTGCCATACTCTCATGCTCTTTATTGGCACAAACCAATCCATTTATCAGCTTTCTTTACTTCTGTCCTCTCCAAGCCACTAGCTAGAATGCACTTGCACTCGCCTAGTGTTTGATGAATTCAACTCTTCCCTTGAAAAAAAAGACTCCACACACACTATTTACACTATAAAAACAGTCCAATACTTGATTACAAGTGGCCATGGTATCCTTTCCATGGTAATTCAAGTGGGGATCATGATTTCCAAAAACTAGCCTAAACCGGCTATAAGGCCAAAACTCCAAAAACTTGCAAAACATAAAATAATTGAACTAAATGGATAATATAATGCTTCATAGAGTGAATGAGTGACACAATGGAAATCCTCAAACCATCAGACAAGGCATTTCAATCCATCAATGATTTGATGAAGGCTCAAACACAAAAATTCACTCAAAAGTTGTTGAATTCCAATCACACAATATGCTCTCCAAGTCTCAATTCATGAAAATGAACTTCCAACCTAGGTATTAGGGTTTGGATGAATTTATATACCTTTATCCCATGTTCTAGGACCCTTAGGTTGGGCTTAGAACATCATTAATACCTTTTTTTGAATTTTAGGCCAAATTCCCAAGACAGTATTGTCTAGTTTGGCCTAATCTCTACACTAAGAATTTCCCAAACCTCAAGGTTCTAAACCAGCCTAAGTTTTCCTTAACACACACATCAAAAACACTTCTAGGAATTTACAATTAGTCCTCATTAATTTGGTGGTTGGCCAGAACCACCTACAAGCCAAAATTGCCAAGATATTCCAAAAGACCTTTTAAGGTGCTCCTGCACCATTCTCCCCCTGCAAAAAAGAAGTTAAGGAACCTATGGTGTCAAGATATCCTCACTAATTCCATGCTTTTTAAAGTCACTCTCTACTATCCAAGTAGATTCTGACTCTGGTTGATGTTTCCACTTCACTAGATGCTCCTTGTATGTCTTGTGCCTAGTCTTCTTCACCCTTGAGTCTTAAATCCGGTCCACTTGTGGTCTGATCTGATCAGGTACCTTGAGTGCTTCCACATCCTTTTTTATCTTAGCATTGTACTATTCTTCATCCGTTTCTGGTCCTTTATACTTCACCAAGTCTTTCACATTGAAGATAGGAGAAATAGACATCTCCTTACGTAACTCCACCTCGTAAGAATTCGATCCATACTTAGCCAATACTTTATATGGCCCTATCCTCTTCATCTACAACTTGCTTGGTATGCCTTTCTATAACCTTTCCTTGTTCAAGTATACCATTACCAAATCACGTATCTCAAATTGTAATTCTCTGCTCCCTTCATCTCTTTTTGCCTTCAACTTTTGATTAGCCTCTATCAATGTCTTCCTTACCTGCTCATGAACCTCTCTCATTGACTGAGAAAAATCATCAGCATGACCACTAATTACTTTATGTCCTTTCAGTTTTCTAAGCTCAAGTACACCCCTTGGATGTAAACCATAGACTATCTCAAATGGACTCTTACCCATAGTCCTATTTGTGCTATCATTGGAAGAAAATTATGCTTGTGGAATCACTTGCTCCCATCATTTTCCATACTCCTTAGTTAAGCATCTCAACAATTTTCCAAGTACCCTATTTATCACCTCTGTCTATCCATCCGTTTGTGGATGATATGCTGAGCTATGAGACAAGTTCATTCCTAGCCTCTTCCAAAGAGTTTTCCAAAAATGCCCCATAAAATTCACATCTCTATCTACAACTATGCTCTTTGGAAACCCATGTATCCTCACTAATTCCTCGAAGAATAGGTGTGCAATCTGACCTGCATCATGTGTTGTCTTTCATGGGATAAAATGGCTCATCTTGTTGAACTTGTCCACTACCACAAACATACTGTCAAAACTAGTTGGTGTCCTAGGTAGCCCTACTATGAAGTCCATGCTTATGCATTCCCATGGTCTACTTGGGATGGGTAATGGCTAATAAATACCTGCATTGGTTGATGTTCCCTTTCCCTTTTGACATACTCCACATTGTTCAACATACCTCCTTACATCTCTTTGCATTTTAGGCCACCAATAGAACCTCTCCACTAAGTCTAGTGTCTTGTTCAAACCAAAATGACCACTCAAACTGCAATTATGCTTTCTTTGGATTATATTATCCCTCATAGAACCTCTAGGAACACACAATTTCTTCCCCTTAAACAATAAACCATTTTTCAAGGTGTAATCAGCATATTCACTGTGAAAATGGTTCTCAAAATTAGTACATACCTTGTATATTTTTGAGAAATCAGAATCTCCTTCATATAGATCTTTAAATCCTTCAACCCCTATAATTTGTAGCTGTATCTCTTAGAAAATAAGCAACCTCCTACTAAGAGCATCAGAAAACTTGTTGTTAACCCCCTTCTTATGCTTGATGGTAAAGGTGTATGACTGTAAAAACTCCATCCACTTGATGTGCCTCAAACTGATCTTCTCTTGGGTATTTATGTAGCTTAATGCTTGATTTTTAGTGTATACGACAATTTCCTTTGGCAATAAATAGTACCTCCACTTCTTAAGAGCCTGCACCAAAGAATATAGCTCTAAGTCATAGGATGAGTACCTAGACTTTGCTTCATTAAACCTTTCACTAAAGAATGCCACTAGCCTGCCTTCTTGGCTTAGAATAGCCCCAACTGCTATGTTACTTGCATCACATTCCACTATGAATGGTTTTTCAAAACTTGGTAAAACTAGGATAGGTTGAGTATCTATCTCCATTGTCAACCTTTCAAATACTTCATTGGATTCTTTGGTCCACATAAACTTAGTTTTTAGTCCTCCTTTGATGGTGTCAAGAACCGATGCACAAATTTCACTAAACCTTCTAAAAAACTTCCTATAGAATTGATCTAATCCATGGAAACTCCTAACTTATGACCCTCTCTTGGGAGTAGGCCAACTAAGAATGGCTTCAATCTTGATCTTGTCCATCTTTAAGTTCCCTTGAGACACTACAAATCCTAGGTAAACTAACTCTTTCTTCATGAACTCACTTTTCTCAAGATTTATGGTGAGCTTCTCCTCTTGAAGTTTCCTCAAAACAAGTTCTAGGTGCCTCATATGTTCTTCTTTTGTTTTTCTATAGATGAGGATATCATCTAGATAGACAACCACAAAGACTCCTATAAAGTCCTTAAAAACCTCACTCATCACCCTCATAAAAGTGATAGGTGCATTTGTAAGACCAAATGGCATTACTAACAACTCATATAACCCCTCTGTAGTTTTAAAATCTGACTTCCATTCATCACCTTCTTTCATCCTAATCTGATAATAGCCACTTTTCAAATCAATTTTGGAATAGTACTTAACACCTCCTAAACAATCCATTAGATCTTCTATCCTAGGAATATGAAACCTATATCTAATAGTCATCCTATTTATTGCCCTAGAATCAATACACATTCTCCACTTATCTCCCTTTTTAGGTGCCAACACAACTGGAACAACACATGGACTTATGCTCTTTCTGATCAGCCCTTGATCTAAAAGTTCTTGAACTTGCCTTGCTATCTCTTTATTCTGCTCCAGTGTCATCTTGTATGCAGCCTTGTTAGGTAGTGTTGCTGCTGGTATAAAGTCTATTTGATGACTGATTGCTCTCTTGGGTCGTAGTGTAGCTGGTGTACCTTCACAAATGATGTCCCTAAACTGATCCAATAGTCGCTTCACTTCTGCTATCATAGGTAGCTGATTAGGTGACTCTTCTTCCTTTGGATTCAACATAATTGCATAGATAACTCCTTCTTCCTCCTTGATGTCTTTTAGGAATTCCTTTCCACTCATCAAAAGGACACGGGTTTTTTCCTTTTCCACTATGCTTTCTTCCAACAAAGACTGAATTTTATAAGTCACTCCATCCTTCTTGAATGAGTACTTATTCTCCTTGCCATGGTCTTCCAAGCAGTAGATCGCATGCATCCATTGGCAACACATCACATAGTATCATATCATGATACTTTCCTATAGTAAACTCAAACTAGACTTGATCATTGACTAGTATATTATGCCCCTTGTTCAACCAAGTAACCTTATAAGGGCATACATGGGGTATCTTGATGAGTTTCAACTTCTATATTGCCTCCTCTGATATGACATTATCAGTAGACCCTAAAAATGTGATGACCTTGCAAACCTTTCGTAGTATCTTGCACTTGACTCTGAAAAGAGCTCTCCTTTGTTTGTGTTCATCCTCGGTAGGTGCTTTGATCAAAATCCTCCTTAACATGAGATTCTCACATTTCTCTGAATCTAGACTCACCTCTGATTGTTTGGAGTAGTCCTCTTCTTGAACATAGTTGATCTTCCTCTCACTTTTTGAATATGTTGGCTTGTCCGGATACCTATAATCCGAATGACCCAACTGTCCACAATTGTAGAATTTCATGGAAGAAAAATGAGAGCTTCTCCCAAAGCCTCCTAATCTGCCTCTTCCTCAATTATTTGAGCTTCTACCTCTGTAACTCTCTCTACTATTTGACTCATGGGATTGTTCTCCAACCTTGGAATCACCTTGGTTTCTGTTCTCATTTCTTATTCCACCAAAACCTCCTCTTTGTCCACCTCTACAGTCTCTACCTCTTCCTTTACATATAGTATTGGAATCCTGTTTCTTTTCTAGTTTCTCTTCCACCTTAATAGCCATTTGATATAAAATATGGAGGGTAGTAAGTGTGAAAAGACTCAATTCCTGTTATATGCTCCATCTAAGACTGTTTAGATATCTAGCAACCTTGATTCTTTCAACTTCTTGCACCCTAGTGATGGAGCCTCAATTTCAAATCCTTGGGTTTCCCTTATTACTGGTTTGTCTTGTTATTCAGAGGGTATTTGGGGTTGGAGTTTTGTCTTGCTTCCATGAAACCATGGTGTTCTATTGTTGGGTTGGGTCTTTTTCGTTGTTACCTTTTTGGAGAAGGTTTTAAGAACAACTTATGTCTTATTAAATCATCTAGGCAGGGCCACTTTTTAAATATAAAATGAAAAAATTTCGCCCACCCCTTTTATTTACCTGGTTCTGGGTCGATTCGTGCCTTCTCTTTTAAAAACAACCTTGAGTCATCGACTGTCGTTGCCCTAGGTGGTGTCCCTTTCCCCTTATTTTCTTCTAAGTATTTTAATGTTTTGCAGGGTTTATTTTATAGACCATTGATCTTCTTGAGGTTGATCTTGACCGTTTCCCACCATCCCATGATGACATCACCGCTGGCTATTTGGCGATCGCGTTATTGCGGATGGATGCCACGTGTCCTAAGCTGTCAGTGTTGGAAGGTGTAAATAAAGTGTTTAATATGTGCATCATACTTTAGAATGTTATTGAGTGAGTTACTAAACCATATGAGAGATGCACGTGCTCATAATCAACAGCGATGTCTTAAAGTTTATGGAAAAGTTGCTCGATGGATAGGTGTTGGTGCTGCTCCCTGTTATGTATGATCGTGACCGCCGATGATGGAGATCAACGGTTTCCCACCATCATGTGATCCTAAACCGAGGGGGTTTAGTGATCGTGATATCATGGGCGAGTGCCATGTGTATTATTTTTGCGTTGCATTTTATGGTGGGCCCTTGATAGTGACATGGCAATGTTGTCAGCCTTTTGAAGATAGCCATTCGATGTTCTGATAGAAACAAGAAATCGACGACAGGGATTTAAACTTGCATCGAATGTGATTGAAGCCATTGGCGTGGCATACAATTAAGCTTTAATGGTGGACGAGACATCTACTAGCCATTTTCATCATTTCTAAGTACTTAGTTTCATACTCTCATCACCATAAAGACATTCAAGTGTTTCCAGAGCGATCCTGAGCCGAAGATAGAGTTTTTCAAAGCAATTGCAGTAGAGGTTTGATTTTTCTGTGAAGCGTGAATTCCGTGAGTTGATTTCCTTATCATTGTCTTTGTTTGAATGTGATTCTTGTAGAGGGTTGCCTTGTATTGTCAACATTTTCTCTTGATTACGGTTCTAGGGTTAATGTTTCTTTTTGAATTGTGGGAAATTGCAAGTTTCTGCTGTAATTCCGTTCTGGGTAGTCTTAGTTTTTTTATGATTTTGATCTTTCTTAAGAAGCCTTGGTTGTTTAAAATGGTGCCATCGAAGCAGCATTTTGGCCATATTGATTATATAAATAGGAATCTATATGATGATTTCCTTGACCAATTCCCTTTGTCAACAAATGACAGGAAGAGGGGTTTGGTCTTAATGAATGGGACAGCTCTAGGTGAGGGATTGAGATGTAAGAATTATAACATTGTAGATGCTAGGGTGCCAATGATAGGTTTGGAAATGTTTAGGAGATGGTATGGGCAACAAAATGTGTCTCATCCTTTTTCAAATAGTTGGAGATATGACATGGGAAAGCTTGTGGTACCGAATGTGTTTTTGGATGTTGACCTACTTAGGGTAGTAGCTGCACGATATGACCTTGTCACACAGATTATCAGGGATAATGATGGCGGTGTTCTACTCAATGTGAGTGCTGATAAAATTTGTCAGGTTTTTTATTTAAGTGAGTATAGCTCATTTCTTGTTTGAATTGACTTTGAGAAGATGAAGCAAGAATATGCCAGGTCTCAGCCTCTTTTTAGATCAAAGTTGCTTCCCCTTCATCTAGCTAGGGTGGGCAATTCAACAATTCACATCAACTCGACTGACCGGGAGCCTTTCAGGTTAAGTTGCTTTGCTGATCATTTCTTGGCAACGTTCTATTCAGTTTTCCAAATCATTGGTTTCAACCCCAACACTATGATGCCCAACACTGTGATGCCCATCACCTATATGTTCATGGGGGCTTAGATTCAACATCCTAATTTTTCTATAGTTTATGACTATGCTTCTTTCCTTAGTGAAAGGATACACGAGGGTTTGCTGAAGTTGCATTATGGAGATTCTGGTACTCCTTTCTTTTGGTACTCCTTACTAATGCACATGTTTTTGTATGAGAATTCTGATTTCTTCTCAGAGAAAATGGAGTTGAAGCAAGAGGTGAATGAAGAGAAATTATTGGTGCAGGCTTGGAGTACAGACCTGTCTTGTAAAAAGGGAGGTGCCAGTTTTGTGCAATTTGATAACTACTTTTCCTCAAGGCTTAAGGCTTAATTGATGGTGAATATGCCAAGGATTCCTGAGGATTTGCATGATTTCCTCTAACCCAAAGTAAGGAAACCTTATTTCAAAGTGTGCCACAATTGGGGTGATATCGTTCTTTACCCTGTAAGCACTATTTTAAGGGTTTATGGTTTCCAAAGAGCTCCTCATATTCTCCCATATAATATACCATCAAGGATGGGATTTACAGAGGTCATGTGGCAACTAGGCTGCATTCACAAAGAGAATTTGACAGGAAGGGGAAAAGGGACTTTGTTCCTTGATTATACTATTGTCTGTGATTTTGTGTTTTCTAAGGGAGGATGGGTTCATTTTGACTAGTATTTTGATGAGTACCATTTAAAGAATGGATCCAAGAGGCAACATGACCTTGAGGGATTCTTTGTCTTATTTAGGTAGAAGATCAAAGGTGGCAAATTTACTCATGTTTTCAACTTTCCTGAAGATTTAATTAGAAATGAAGTTGATTTGAGCCAACAAAAATTGAATAAGGAAAAATAGATTGCTTATGAGAAAATGCTAGCCATGGTGCATAAACTGGATTCAAGGTATGATCCATTGATGGAGTTAACTCCATTTCATAAAAGAATTGATTTTTTAATGAGGAATTTCAAGGAAATCATGAATATCCTAAGGACCAAGAAATCCAATTTAGAATTAGATTTGGGGATTCAAGAGTCAGAGGTTAGGCCTGAGGAAACATGGCCAACTTACCAGCCATCAGTGGGCATGCCACTATACAAGAGGAGGAGAGATGATAGCAGTGATATAGAGGTAGGAGATAAAAATGGAAAGCAAATAATGAAAACATCATCACTGTCGGGTCATGGGGTCAAGAAGTCTGGAGGGATAAAAATTATGGATTTGGATTCACCACTTAGATATGATCCTGTGGAGTTGTCATCAGAGCCAAGCCCTAAGAGATGAAGGATTGAAGAATCAAAAGACTCTCTGATGGATGAAATAGTCATAACTAATCAAGAAATGTTGGTTGGTATCCCCTCCCGTCCTAGATCAGTACAATTGGTGCTCACTCACATGGATATAAAAGTTCAATATGTACAGGATGCTAGGATGGAGGCTTGCAAGGCATTCCTTGATGATGATGCCTTTGTGAAAACCCCTGTATTCTTGCAGTTGATTTGGAGAATGAAATTAGAAGAGTATCGGGACAGGTGCAAGAATAGGAGGGAGTCAAGACCTGATAGGTCAGACCAGGAGAATGATGATGAAGTAAAAGCTGAATTGATGGAGCAATTCAAAAACATCACTCCTGAGGAAGGAAGAAAACTTGTAACTCAGGCTGGTGTCTTACTTCTCCTTGAGTGGGACATAGCTGATGTTGTGGCATTCAATGCTATTATGCAGTCCAAGCATCCTATGTAGAGTAGTGAAGAAGAAGTCAAGGAAGTTCTACAAGACTCTGCTTTTAGTGAGGAGTATGAGACATTGGCCATATGGGCACTGGCACCTCAGGGCAAAAAACCAAATGTGATAAACATTAGCCTAAATTTAAGAGGTGAGATCATTATCAAAAGAGATTCTGAAACCTCAGCAACATAAGCCATAAGCCTGACACTGAATGTGGCTGAATTGGCCCAAAGGATAGCTAAAAGAGAAGAGGCTAAAAGGAAGAGCCTGATGGAAAAATATAATGTAATAATTGGGGAGTATAGTAAAATGCAGCAGAGAAATGTCGAGCTACAGTCTAAAGTAGATAGATTAAAATATGGGCAGGTGGGAGAATCCTCCAATGCTCCTATTGTTAGAGTAACACCTACTACTTTGGGGTTAGTTCCCCCTATTACCCAATCATTTCTATTCTTGAATCCCCAATTCAGACACTTGCTCCTAGCACTGTACTAGAGCAAATTGAAGAGGAAATGGAGTATTCTACAGATCCTACCAAAAAGCAGATGATGAATAAGATTATTGAATTATAGACTTCCTTAAAGGCAAGTGAGAATGATGCCATGGCTAAACATAATGAGGTGGTTGACACCGTTTTGAGGCATTTAAATGAGAAGGTTGATTCAAGGTTGCCATCTGTTCATTCTTTATATTCTTTATTTTTGGATGGATTACAAAAGGTTCTGCCTTTGGTTGAGACATAAATCCCTCGGGCCACTGATTTAGATATTATGTTTTAAAGCTTTCAAGTTTGATGCAAATAATAGGCCCCAATCATTAAAGCCTACTCAAAGCTTTGTAAAATAATTGAAGGGATTCCAGGCCCTACCTGATGATTTGAGTAGGAAAATTGGAGAATTAGTAAAAAGTTTTGATGATTGGAATGACACTTTTCTATCGGATATAATAGATGCGCAAGGAAACATTAAGACACTATAGCAATGGCAAGAAAGGGTAGAAGAGGTCATCAGTGCAGAAATCAAATTGATTTGTGCTGACTCAAATCATGAATTGTTGGTAAGAAACATGAATAAAATAATTAATACTAGCATGTTCTTGATTTCATTTGAAAGAGAGGCCAACCAAGTTGCGGTGAAATTCACACCTTACAATACTAGGGTGATAGAGGTGGTGAATTTTAACTGGCCTATAGATGAAGAATATCAGAATTGGGTGGACAAGTACTTAACCAAAGAGGAGTAAAACGCTATTTACTATCGACAACTAACACCTCAGTGGTTACAATATAACTAATTATGGTTCTATTTCTATGGCAGTTTTTGAGCACAGGTTTTGAGATGTAACCAATGTAGCAGTTGTTGTATGGAGGTTAAAAATCAACAAGAAGATGCTCCGGGACTTGATTCCTTTTCTAAACATAATTTTGAGTGGGCATGTAATGGCCCTATTAACTAGTGACATGTGTAATCTTTGGCCTGATGCTTGTTTTCTCCTTCATTTTCTATAACAAGGATTTCAGCGCCAAAGGTAAGGGTGGGCAAGGCAGATATTTTCAAAGATCGAGTCTAGGTATAGTTGCAGAACAAGTTGTAAGACCTTTTATTTTGAATGTTAAGAAGAATTTAGGTTTGGGACTCATCTGTAATGGGTTTTAAGTTTATGAAGATATGATATTCATAACAGTACTAGCATTTGGGCTATGACATTATACCTCGAGCTCACATCTCTCCTCTGTATAGATATATCACACTTTTGAATAGAATGATCAAGGATTATGATGTTCATCTCATTATTATGATGTTCATCTCATTATTATGATGTGTATTTTTTGCCGTTTTGGCTTTAACTCAAAGGGTTAATTAAAATTCTTGGATGGAGTCATAGATGGATATGTTCGTAGGAGGATTTAGTAAGAAGTATTGGGCTGGGATAGGGATTGACACTATTGTAATGCAACATTGCCAAGGGTTATACATGCTAGGTATTTGAGTCTATTGTTAATTTCTGAATGTTTGTGAACTTGACTCCCCAATGGTATATGGCACTGATCTAAATTGTATGAGCTTATAAAACTTTGTTTCTATATGTCTTTACTTAGGGCTTGCTGCCAACTTGAAATTAAAATGACTATCATAAGTTACGAAATAATTTTGTAACCATCTCATGCTCCAAGTATTTGATATTACTGGTGAAGGGCCGATTCACTCTAGTAGTATTCTATTTTGTTGAGCTATTTGTGGGATTATCTATGAATTATTAATAATTTGTTTCTGAGTTCGGTGCAGAGATCATAAATACAATATAAGGATCACCCTCTCGGGTCTTGCAGAGCCCAAAGTGTAGGAGGTTATTGTAAAATCCTCATCAATTGGTCCAAGTCCTCTGAGCTGCCCTTGATTGGAATTGGCACTTCCATAGGTAGATTAAGAGACAAACGTGGTTTACATAAAAAAACACCAACAAAATGGCAACTCTGCTAGGGAACTAGCTTGAAATGCTTCTTGTCAGTGGGTCTGTTATCCATTTTGCATAGAGTCCATTATAGTATCTTTGAGATTTGATGGTTGAGCCCTTGGCATTGTGTTTCTTTTATCCATATCAAGTTTGTTAATTCAAGAATTGCATATACCTCGTGCAAAGTGTCTTGTGCATTATCAGTACAATAATTCATGAGGATCTTTTAAAGTATTATCATGTGTTTTTGATTAGTGAATATTCCCAAGATAATTGGGTGGCGACTTTGATAGTCTCTGCACTAGTGTGCATTTTATTTGAAGTTTTATATAAGTTGAAAGATCTTTGGACATGCATAGAGAAATGAAAAGTACTAGGTCATTCATGAAGAATCATCCGGAATCTAGATTGGAAGGTGAACTTCCTAAAACAAAGAAGAAATATTGGATAAAGAAGAAATCAAAGAATAGCAACGTCGCTCCCGCATCCCTGAATCTTGTACATCATGGTACAAGTAAGCCTTTACATCCTATCCCTGAATTTTTTTAGCATGTATCTAGACATTCTGAATCAGATAGTTGTGGATTTTTCGATGCATTATTTAATACACCAGTCCAAGAGGATGTAACATGTCACAATAAAGAGCCCGTTAATGTCCAATATACTAAGAAAAGAAGTAGGAGTAGAAGTCGAAGCCATCACAGACAATGCACTAGTGATGTGCCTCCTCCTCCTATTGAAGATGATGGAATGCCTTTATTATTTGGACAAGAAGACACAATTCTGATAGATTTGAGTGAGACATCAAGTTCTGACATAACTTTTCCTGACCCTGAAGATGTTTTTGGGGATATTAGTTCTTTGAGAAGAGAAATCCAAAACCAAGCTGAGCTTAGGATAATAAAGGAAAAGGAAACAAAATTGATGAATGCTATCATTGAAAGGGATAGATTAACGAGACAATTGGTGAACATGAAATTCTTGAACCAAAGTGGACCAGACCTAGAAGAGAAGGGCCCGATTGTGAAAAACATTATTGATAAAGGAGTTAAGCCAATGTCTAAAGAGGGTCTTGAAGGTCAAGCTAAAGCTCAACCAAAGCCTATGGACCCAACACCCGTGAACCCTATTAAGTCACAATCAGATAATTCAAATCCCAAACCTATTGTGGACAAGGGAAAATGGAAAGTTGAAGGAATCAAAATAACTGAAAGGATGGTTTCCCACCAACCTAAAAAGGATCCCCTCCTACATATATCATCACAAGTAGAAACTGACTTAGAAAAGGTTAGAAGGGAAGGGGAAGCTTTAGTAGAAGAATTAGAGAGGATTGAAACTGAGGCTGCAAATGTGGAGAAAAGAAGGAAAATAAGTTTCCTAAGAATGAAAAATCTGGTTGAGCTAGCACAAGCCACAAATTCATCAGGTCATCAAGAGATTTTGAAAATTGATCCTCAACCTAGTCAGGAGAATATCACAAGTAGTTCTGGCCCAAGCATTCAGGCCACCAAGCTGATTAATTGACATCAAGATGGTTCTAAAGCTCATAAAATTGATGGATCATTGCAAAGGAGGCCTATACGATTGGAAAGATATAGACAACTATTCTTTGATGGTATTCCAGGGTACCCAAACCCTATTCCTGATGAGTTAAGGGAAAATATGAACAAATTTGTTGGGAATAATGCCTTTTCAACTGAAGAGCATTTGAAAGGTTTCATGGATATGTTAAATGATTATGAGGTAGAACATGAAGATGTAGTCATGAAATTGTTTGTCCAATCCTTGACAAAAGATGCAAGAGATTGGTACAGGGGTCTACCAAATGCCAGTATTGGTTCATGGGAGGAGTTTGAAAAATTCTTTAAAGAACAATATGGTAACAAACAAATGCTAGTTTTATGTTAAATGAGTTCAAAACTATAAAAAGATTGGCTGATGAGCCAGCAACATAATTTAACCTTAGATTCCAAAAGGCCATGTATAAATTGTTTCAAGTAGTGAGGCTTGATGAAAATGTTTGCTTGACTACTTATTTCAATGCTTTTGATGCTAAAATGGCATATCTTCTCCGAGATAAAGATCCTCGAACCATGAGGGATGATTCTAGGGCAGCTATTAATATTGAAAGTAATAGAAGAGCTTCTGGTAAATGTGGTAGGAGGGAATAACCTACTCTTTTGAAGAATCCTAGAGATAGAACTGAGAAAGCCTCCACTGTAGGCATTAAAGATGATGAGAAATGGGATAATGTCCTTAGCACTTTGAAGGATATAAAATATATTGTTGCTAAGCAGGAGAAGGGTCTTGGAGGTGACAAGAAGCAATATAATAAAAATGATAAACCTCCTAGATTGAAAAATTATCCCTACAACACAAATGGGAAGGATGGGAAACCAATATTACCTGTCCAGAAGCCTAAAATTGATCAATAGATACCAGATCCTTTGCATAAGCATTCTATAAATCTGGCACAAGATAGACCATGGTGTGTGGTATGTGAACACCCACATGATCAGAATTTTTGTGGTGTTTCCCAGCTGCTTGCTACAGAAGGAAAGGAAGAGAATGTTCATCAGCATACCCCTGATTTTGAGCAAAATGATGTAGATTGTTGTATGGCCCAATCATATATTGATGAGATTGAGTTTTCTTCTAATGAGGAATTGCAAGAGGTTGATGTGAATTGTCAATGACAGAAGATTGGATTATACCATCAACAAGTTTTTTCTAATGAAGGTGAGTTTGACCACCATGCTTGCAATATGGAACAGGTTGAGGATCTAGTATCCTTACGAAGACCATCAGAAGATGAGATTTCCCGGTTAACTGAAGAGATGGCTGCTCAGATGAGAAGTACATTACAGTTAAGAAATAGGATTGTGGGTGGTGAGCAGGGCAAGCCTGCTAGTCTTTTCATTAAGGAAGAGAAAGGTAAAAGCAAGGATGTCAAAGAAGATGTCAAAAATGATGTTGTCAAAATCAAGGATGTCAAAATTGACAAGATATGGGCCAAGAAGATTGAGATCCAAAGGCCCAGTGAAGATGCTAATCCTCTATTGGTAAAAACCAAAGTGATTTCCAAGTCTGTTGAAGTATTTCTAGAGGAAAAGCAAAAGAAACTTGAAGGAAAACAACAAAGAGACAGGAACGAGACTAAAGATGGTATGATTCCTAATTTTCCCAAATATACACCGGTGGATATATTTCAAGTATTATCTCAAGTTAAGTTTACTATACCATGGCTCGAGATGATGAGAATAGATGAGCATAGAGAAAATACAATAGCCTTGATCACTGGAATTCCCAATGATAAATTGGAACAAGGAAATTGTAAAGAAACTAGGGAAAAAGAAGAAATAGAAGTGACAGAGTTAGAGGGAATTGTAACTCAAATTCCCTTGGTGTACCTAGCGAATTCTATTAATATGTGCTTGGAGAACATCACACCTTTTTTCTTAAGTGTTAATATCAATGGGAAAACTTTGAGAAATTGCATGATAGATTTAGGGGCATCAAATAATGTTATGCCAGTAAATATTATGGAAGCAATGGGCTTGACAATTGATACTACTCAAGGAAAATGTTATGCATTGGATTCAAGAGAGGTGCTTGTTATTGGGACCATCAAGGCCCTCCCTTATGTGCTTACCCAATATCCTGATAGGGTTCTGCCCATGATTGTTTTAGTTGCAGACATTCCCCCCCATTTTGGAATGCTATTGTCAAGAAAATGGAGTGCCTCAATGGGAGGCAACATGCAATGTGATTTGTCATTTGCTACCTTTTGCATTGATGGAAAAGATGTCAAGATTGAAAGAGAATCAAAGGTTCCTCATATGATTGAACATAGCTTGATTGAGGATTTGACATGTTTTACTGATTGTGGCATAAATGAGTTCAGGGTTGAGGAACCCCCTAGTAATTGTGATAAGCTTGCTGCACAAATTGACACAAAAGTTGAAAGTCGGTCAGAATATGATGATTTGTGGACTATGTTTTTTGATGGTGCAAATTACAAGGAAGGATCTAGTGCAGGTGTGTTGTTGAGGTCACCAAGTGGAAAAACTTTCAAATTGTCTTTTACCCTGTTATTTGAATGCACTAACAATGTAGCCAAATATGAAGCATTGTTGTTAGGATTAAGGTTGGTTCAAAAACATGGGATCAAGAAGCTCAAAGTGATTGGAGATTCGGAGCTTGTGATCTCCCAAGTCAGGTCCCTATATATGTCAAAAAATAAAAGGTTGAAACAATACATAAATGTTGTGTGGGATGAATTGGAGAGTTTTGATGCTTTTGGGATAAATTGGATGGAAAGAGGTCACAATAAGGTAGCAGATTTTTTAGCAAATATTGCATTGAGGCCGGATGACATAACTTATGCTGGAATTTCAAAGGTTGAAGTGCAAACCAGACCATCTATTCCTGATAATATTAAGAATTGGTAGGTTTTTGACAATGATGATATATTGAGATTTTTAAATTGTGTGGATGAGTATGAAACTCAAGAAATAGATTTTGGAGCCTATGTTGAAAACAATGATGGTAAGGATACTATGTTTGGAAATGAAGTTATTCAGTTAAAAACTAACACAATTCCTAAGGGTTTAGTTGTCCTTCAAAGAGTGTTTGATAACCAAGATAGGGTTAAGGCTAATCGTGCTGCACCCCATCCTAATGACTTGGAGGAAGTGAACCTAGGGACTGATGCATCACCAAAGAAAGTGTATATTTGAAAGAAGTTGTCACCAAGGGTGAGAAAAATTTTGATTGACTTGTTGAGAAAGTTCAGACATGTGTTTGCTTGGTCTTGCGATGATCTTAAGGCTTATAGACAAGATTTGTTTCAACATGAGATTCCTTTGAGTAGTGATGCTAAACCTTTTAGGCAAAAGCAAAGACCTATTAATCCCACCTTGGCTCCAAAAATGCAAGAAGAACTCACTAAGTTAAGAGATGCAGGAATCATCAAACCGATTAGACATTCATCTTGGGTATCTAATTTGGTACCCATGAGGAAGAAGAATGGAGACATTAGATTATGTGTGGATTTCAGAAATTTGAATTTGTCTTCACTAAAGGATAACTATCCATTGCTAAATATGGAGGCTATGTTGCAAAGAGTGATAGGTCGTGAATTAATGTCCATGATGGATGGGTTTTCTGGCAATAATCAAGTTATGGTTAAGGAGTCTGAATAATTTAAGACAACTTTCACTACACCTTGGGGGACTTATGTGTATGTAAGAATGTCTTTTGGCTTAACAAATGTAGGAGCTACTTTCCAGAGAGCTATGGATGTGGCATTCTCAGATTTCATCAATTTGTTCTTGGTGATTTATCAGGATGAATTAGCAGCGTATTCCAAGAAAGAGGATGATCATTGTGAACATCTTGAGAAAATATTCATTAGCATATTGTTTCTAAGGATGGGGTTAAAATTGATCCAGAGAGGGTAAATTCGATAGACAAGGTCTTGCAAACCTGAAGTGTTAAGGGAATCCAATCTTTCTTTGGGAAAATCAATTTCTTAAGAAGATTTGTTACAAACTTTTCTGAAGTAGTTCACCCTATTTCTAAGATGCTTAAAAAAGGGGCCAAGGTTGAGTGGGAAGAAGCATCAACACAAGCTTTCCATGCTATTAAGAAAGCTATCAAAGAAGCACATGTGTTGAAAACCCCTAATTTTTCCAAACCTTTGCAGATTTTCTCATTCGCTTTCTTCCACACCATTGCAACTATGTTATTACAAAAGAATGTTGAAGGTTTTGAGCAACCTATATCCTTTTTCAGCAAATCCCTATAGGCGGCAGAACTCAAGTATGACATAAATGAAAAATAGGCATATGCACTAGTAAAAGCAATCAAAGCTTTCAAGACCTATTTGATGGGAGCTACCATAACTGCCTATGTGCCCAGTGCTGCTATAAAAGACATTTTTACGCAACAAGAAGTGTCAGGAAGGAGGTGTAGATGGATTAATAGGATCCAAGAGTTCAACATTGAAATTCAAATTACTAAGTTAGTAAGGGGACAAGGATTGGCCAAGCTTATGACCCAAATTAATTTGGAAGCTAATCAGATAAATTTGCTTGAAGAAGAGGAGAGATCACATATATGTGATATGGAGCACTCTGACTGGTATAAGGGTGTGATTTATTATTTATGAAAGATGAAATGTCTTGATGAGTTCAGTGAAAGTGAAAAAAGGACATTGAAGTTACATGCGATCAAGTATGTTATCATAACAGGAAAAATCTAGTGGAGAAATGGAGAAGGTGTTATGCTAAAATGTGTAGATCAGGATCAAGCTAAAGAACTTTTGAATGAAATGCATAGTGGAGTTTGTGGAGGGCATTATATGGCCAAAACTACTGCACACAAAATAATGAGGATTGGATTCTAGTGGCCAACCATTTTCAGGGATACATATTAGTTAGTGAAGAAATGTGATGCCTGTTAGCATTTCTCTGGTAAGTTAAAAAAATTTGGTAACTTACCTTTAAAACCAGTTGCAGTTCAATCTCCATTTCAGTAATGGGGTATTGATTTTATAGGGGAGATAACTTGCAGATCAAGAGGGGGTCATTCATGGATATTGGTGGCCACTAATTACTTTACTAAGTGGGTGGAAGTGATTCCAACAAAGAAAGCAACTAGTAAGGTGGTAATTCACTTCTTGATGAATAATATAGTGACCAAATTTGGGTGTCCCAAAAGGATTGTATCAGATAATGCAATGTGTTTTAGATCTGAGGAATACAAGGAATTTTGTGAAAAATA